>JAHHFK020005812.1:0-49896 GCA_024533555.2 Aedes koreicus | reverse complement strand
ACTCTAAGACCAGTAGGTCCCGAACAAATACGATTTTTTTCTTGGCTCAGTCAGTACTAGCACATCGGTCCCAAGCTTAATAATACGCCCCTAAGAATGAACTCACACGAACACACTCTCAAATATTCTGTCAAAATAACACAGCAAATCAAAACAAAGGCGCAAACATGTATAGTTAGGTGCTGGCTTCAAGGTGTACTTTAGACCAAGGGGTTCTACAACAGTAAACCAATTTCAAATTGCTAGTTGCATATTGATTGTTGATAGTACTTTTCTGTGGATAAGGATATTATTGATTTGCGCTAACTCTACTTAGCAAAGTCATAGCAAAAGGTGTTGGGGCCTTTTCTACTATTGCTCTTGCATTTAAATACAGTTATTTATTATGTCAGGCCGACTATTGTGTACTGTATGCTATTTTTGTGCACCAATTCCGTACCTAGAAGTATTTACCTACTCAAATGTTATCAATATTAACTCAATTGTACTCGAAGGAGATTTTATTGTTATAAAAGTGTGTGAAAAAAAAAAAAAAGTACCTAATTGTAATCAAATCATATTCAAGAATATTTATATTATTGACTATTTGAGAATCAATTTTAAAATTAAAATTACCGAAATTATAATTATTATATACTCAACTGTACCGTGTAGCTCAAAATGTAATCAAATTTTATGCATTGGTACTGAAAAGTACGTAAAAAGATTTCCAAAATTATTTTAGTTTACCGTTTGTGTTTTCTAGTGCACTTTTGGCAGCAAAGTATTTGAAGGTGTATTCTTTGTGCACAATCAGTGCTTATTGATACGTAAAAGTTGGTCAAAATGTATCAAATTGTACTTCAAAGTGTTTAAACATTATTTAAGTATGTATTTTAAATTTGCATACAAAAATTGAGTAATTTCGTGAATCTGAAGTAAAACTCGGACGCAATTTTGAGAACTTTTTATTACTTCAAAAGCATGTGTGTCGTACTCAAACGTTTTTGCAAGTTCTTTTCGAAGTAGTACTAACACCGCTAAAAAAGGAAATGATAAGAGTGTGTAAACCCATGATACCCATGTAAAATTTTTGTACATAATCAACAATTGATAATCTATTTGTAACTACACATACTTCCTATGTACACACTTTAAGCATACACACATACCGGATTTCTCAGAAGGTTCTGTTCTATTGTGGTGAACAAATCCACATTATGTGGAATTTATTTTCGCCAATAAATATACACTTGTGGAAAATTTTTACAGTATTCGGTAATTTTCAATCGAATTTTCAACCCCAAATGGGGTGCATATCTAATAAGAGATACCAGGAAATTTCAAGATGATCGAGTAAACTCCTCACGCTAGCGAATAACAATCTTGAAAATCTTGTTTGAGTTTCAGAATCTTGGTCCATCTACTTACCGTCTTGCAAAATCTTTAAAAGTCTTTCATCAAATAATCTCTTAAAATCTCCTCTATCTACTAAGTACACGATCAGCATAACAAAAAAATATCCTGCATCTGAGAATACAGTCGCACCCTCTACTGGGATGACATATTGCAGAGCAAGAATTTTTGAACCGACTATGATCATGGGCTCAAAACGACCATTAGGAAGGAGAACGGATCCAACATCTGCAGTAAGTGTCGGGAATAGTCTCGTTACCAATGATCATAGTCAAAATGTTACGAAACAGTGGTGGAAATTCGCACCAATTTCACGGCTATTGTAACCATTGGTATGCGATAGTCTATCCTCTGACTCATGATATACGGCTGGGCAAAAGTACTAGTGCTGTTATCTCGATATACAGGGTTGTACTGAAAAGTGTTCTAAAGAAAGTGTACATCATTAAAATTTTCATTTTCAAAACATGAAAAAACCCTAAATCCTAAAGTTTTTGACGTTTAACTGCCTTTATGGAAATTTTCAATCTGATAATTTCCTTTTAGAAAATTTCCTGCACAAGTTCTGCGAATGTAAATGCATTCTTAAATGATCCGATTCGGTAAAGTGGTTTTGCAAGTTCTCCGTTGGCAGACTCGGCCTCGAAGACTATTTTTCTGGAAAGACATTCGCAGCAAAATGGTGCAAAGTGCCATACACTGAGAGAAAAAATAGAAAAAAGAAAAAAAAGTGTACAGTAAGTTATTCTAGAATGTGCCAGACATTTATTATTTTAAGTTATCACGAGCGTCTTATTCTCTCTTGTAGAGCGTGTGCATTTTCTCATTTCCTGGAAGGTTCGCCCAAAAACCATCTTTATCAACTATCGAGCTCACCGAGGATGATCGAGCGCCTTACTGTGGGTTACAAAAATTGTGATTTGTGCGGCAGAAAAGGAAGGGGGGAAGAAGTCGTGAGCAGGGCCTCGAAGAAGGGACTTTCCTTGTGTTGTACAGCACGATGGCAAAAATAATTGTACACTCGGGCTGTGTTCAGTATTGGAGAATCAAAATTAATTTTCACTTAAATTTTACATTACGTTTTTTTTTTCAAATGACTGATACTATAGCAGCAGCATTTCTAATATAGGAACAATCATTTCAGATAAACCTCGAAAATCGGCCGATCGATTTGAAGATCTTTTATTCGAACATAACATTTCCAAATATCGTTACAGATAAATAAATTAGGAGGCAATTTACCATTGTATTGCAATAATTCAAAACCGGCTCTTTCTATCAGTATTGAGGTCCTGCTAATGATTTTTTTTTAAAGTGTATTCCGGTTTGCGAGTAAAATGCAATGATAAATGTACGTGACCATAATGGAAAGTGACCTCTTAAAATTTACAAAAATGACTGCTTGATTTTTTAATTTTTGTTAGTCCTCGTCTGTTAGAAATAAGTTTGCGGAAGGAGCAGGGTTATTTAAGAAAAAAAAATCTAAAATTTAAGTGATTCGGCTCTTCCAATCCTTTTTTTTCAATTGTTTTTAAATGAAATGTACTTACGAATCTTCGGACAACAAATGGAAATAGCCTCTGATCAAACAGTGAACTAGTATAATGTAAAACATTAAATGTCGTTAGGAGCTCACTTCAATTTTGAAACAAAAACGACAACAACATCAGTTCTCGTAGTGTATAATTTTTGTACTAAGTATGAGAAAAAAAGGAAACAACTTGTTACATTCAGTTTAACAGCTATTTCCAAGAGTACAATCAGCTCATGACATCCGTTATTCCAGGTGTAGGCAAAACATCTCTTACACATCTGATAGCAAACAATGAAGCGTTGACGTCACCCGGATGGACTGTTGGTTGCGCCGTTGAAGTGAAGCTCCATGAGTACAAAGAAGGCACACCCTCGCAGAATACATTCTTTATTGAATTGTGGGACGTAGGGGGATCGATAAGTCATAAGAATACCCGAGGAGTGTTCTACCAGCCAACGCATGGTATCATTTTGGTACACGACCTCACTAATAAGAAAAGCCACGAGAATTTGCAGCGGTGGCTGATAGAAATCCTCAATAAGGATGGGAAGGACGTTCTCAAGGGTGGTGAAATTTTTGATATTGATCCAGAACAATTCCTCGGATCGACTCAGGTAAGTTAAAAGCGCATTTCTCAAAGTAAAACATATGAGCTAAAGAAATAATTTTTAGTTTAAAAATTCTCAGATTCCAATACTTGTCATCGGAACTAAGCTTGACGTGCTAGATGAAAGCCACAAGAACAAAACTTCCACTGGAAGTATAGCCGAGCAATGTGGAGCTGACGAGATATGCCTGAATTGTCATGAATATAGGAGTTTGGCAGCGGGAACTACCGACGCAGTCAAACTATCGCGATTTTTCGACAAAGTAATTGAACGCAAGTACTACAGCAGGGATACAGGTAGAAAGTATACGGGTTCCTATAACCCTTCCCTTCCAGGGCAGTATAATGCTTTTGGAGGACAACCACAAACTAGTCAATACACTTCGGCCGCTTCGGAGACAATAGCTTAGAATAAATAACAATTATATAAGCAATTTCAAGCTGAAACTTTATTTATTTCGAAATACAAAACTTAGACATGCGTTTTAACCTGGTGGCCACTTCATCTGCCGGCCTCCGAGGACATGCAGATGCAAATGATAAACTGACTGAGCACCATTCTTGCCATCATTAATAACAACACGGAAACCTTCTTCGAGGCCCTGCTCGGCAGCAACTTTCTTTGCCACCAACATCAAATGACCCAGTAAGGCTTCATCATCCTCGGTGGCCTTCGATAGTTGGGGAATGGGTTTTTTGGGTATGACCAGGAAGTGAATCGGTGCCTGAGCACTTATATCGTGAAATGCAACGCTCTACAAAAGAAATAAAACGCTCGATAACTTAAAATAATAAATAATCTGGCACATTCTAGAATAACTACTCAACACATTTACCTTATCATCCTCGTGTATGAACTTGCACGGGATTTCCTTGCGAATAATCTTTCCAAAAATAGTATCTTCTACGGCCGAGTCTGCCAACTGGGCTTTTGCAACCTCGTCGGACATTAAGGATGATTTATTCGCAGAACAGCAGAAGGAATTATTTTCTGAAAATATTCATAAAGAAAAACCAAAAAAACAAAAACACCAAAAAACCCGATATGATGTTTTAGAAGAATTTTATGATGAACACGACAACACTTTTTCCAAACAACCCTAATTTGGATGCAGTCATATCAGGCAGCACTATACTCTGAGAAAAATTTCATCGTTGTACCGACAATTATATCATGGTCAGGATGACTATCGCATATAATGGTTACAATAACCATGAAAATGGTCGAATTCACCACGTTCATGGCATTTTTGACTATGATCATGGTAACAAGGACTATTCCGACATTATGGCAAATGTTGGATCAACTATTTTTAATGGTCGTTTTGACCATGATCATAGTCGGTTCAAAATCACTATACTGCAATAGTCATCCCAACCCAGGGGGTGCGACTCTATCTCAGATGCAGGATATTTTTTGTTATGCTTTTGTGCGATGTGCGCAAGCTTAGTAGATAGAAAGAAGATTTTAAAGATTTTGATGAAGATTTTAAAGATTTACTGCAAAAAGATGCAGCACGATGCAAGTAGATGGATTAAGATTCACAAGCTCAAACAAGATTTTTCAAAGATTGATTCGCTAGCGTGAGATTTTTCGATCATCTTGAATCTGGATCTAGATGTGTCACACCCCCAGGTTGAAAGTTCGATAAAAAATTACCGAATACTGTAAAATTTTCTAAGTGTGCACACATATTTATTGGCGAAAATTCAAATAAAATTCCACATAATATTAATTTGTTCACACATAAACAGAACCTTCTGAGAAACACAAATGAAGTTTATCCAGTAAATAAAAGTATGTGTGGCCAGTAAATAAAAGTTATGTGTACACATAGGAAGTATGTGTAGTTACAAATAGATATCAATTGTTGATTATATTGCAAAAAATCATATAGATGGGACACATAGGTGCACATAGATATTATCATTGCTTTTTTATCAGTGTTGGTGTCTGCGCCGAGGGGCACGCAAGAACGTTTGAGTACGACACACATGCTTTGAAAGTAATAAAAAGTTCTCAAAATTACGTCCAGTTTTACTTCAAATACAAAAATTACTCAATTACAGTATGCAAATTTAAAATACATACTGTTTAAACACTTTGAGTACAATTTGATACATTTTGATAACTTTTACGTATCAATAAGCACTGATTGATTACTTTTAATACACCTTCAAATACTTTGCTACCAAGTGCACTAAAATACACAAACGGTGCTTAAAATAATTTTGAAATCCTTTTTTGTACTTTCAGTACCAATAAATACGTTTTGATTACATTTGAATACCTTGAGTACAGTTGAGTATATAATAATTATATTTCGGTATTTTAAATACCCTGAACTACTAAGTGATTGAATATATAATAATATATAATAATATTGAATATGATTTGATTACAATTAAGTACTTTTAGTATCATTAAATACATTTTTATAACAATAAAATCTCCTTCAGTACAATTGAGTTAATATTGATAACATTTGAGTACTTAAATACTTCTAGGTACAGATTGATTACTTTAATGCTTGTAGTACACTGATTATTAAAATCGCCATAAATTTTTAAAAGGCAGATAAAGATTGGACAGAAATGTATAATTTATGACAGCTGTCTATCTGCCTATGACAAATGTGTGGTCAATGTACAAATAATGTGCTACAATCTCAAGTACCATAACTGCTCATAAATACATAACTGTCCCATAAACATAGGGAATCAAACAGAGATGAGATGATATTTCAGTTCTTTGAGTATCGTAGAAGTTTATGCATTTTATTACATATTCATAAAAATCCTATTCATTTTTAATTCGTACATTAAACCCAATAATTGGATTGGGATTTTGGTGAATGTATTTTTAATAGAAATAATGGAATTTATTAAATAGATTACTTGCTTTACATATCTTTCTATAACAATAGTCGGCCTGACATAATAAATAACTGTATTTAAATGCAAGAGCAATAGAAGGAAAGGCCCCAGCACCTTTTGCTTTGACTTTGCTAAGTAGAGTTAGCGCAAATCAATAATATCCTTATCCACAGGAAAGTACTATCAACAATCAATATGCAACTAGCGATTTGAAATTGGTTCACTGTTGTAGAACCCCTTGGTCCGAAGTACACCTTGAAGCCAGCACCTAACTATACATATTTGCGCCTTTGTTTTGAATTGCTGTTATTTGGACAGAATATTTGAGAGTGTGTTCGTGTGAGTTCATTATTAGGGGCGTATTATTAAGCTTGGGACCGAGCTTGGGACCGATGTGCTAGTACTGACTGAGCCAAGAAAAAAATCGTATTTGTTCGGGACCTACTGGTCTTAGAGTTAGTCTATGGTTGTACTCCTTTAGTCTAGTACGTGTTTTTTGGTACTGGATTAAAGTATTTGACAGTTCGTACAACGATCAGCGTTGTACTCTGAGAAAAATTTCATCGTTGTACCGACAATTATATCATGGTCAGGATGACTATCGCATATAATGGTTACAATAACCATGAAAATGGTCGAATTCACCACGTTCATGGCATTTTTGACTATGATCATGGTAACAAGGACTATTCCGACATTATGGCAAATGTTGGATCAACTATTTTTAATGGTCGTTTTGACCATGATCATAGTCGGTTCAAAATCACTATACTGCAATAGTCATCCCAACCCCCAATAATGGTAAAATTGACGATCAAATTCCTCTCTGTCCCCACATATATGCAATTTTCTCATTCATCCATCTACCACAAAAAATACAATAATCTTCATTGCTATTTCACCATAAAAATTACTTCAAAGCGTTGGTAATATTGGTCCATTGCCATTAAGTCACAATGAAAATCAAGTTTCACAACAATACAAATCATATTTGAGAAATTCACCGTAAAAAGGGGTTGCTGAGTATTTTAACCAAGAAACAATCAACTAAACCATAAATACAAGCTTTTAAAAATATATACCTCCGTATCAAAATACGAATAAACTCACTTATAAGGTATAGTTAGATAAGTCCAAAATGGGTGGGCTTAAAACAAATTGTTATTTCTTAAACTAGACTAACACTCCGTTCGCACTACAACCTATATTACGTGATATGGAGTATCTTGATATCAAATGCTATGTACATTATTTCCGGTGAAAACTAGATGTATAGATGCTGATATCAAGATACTCCATATCACGTAATATAGTCTGTAGTGCGAACGGGGTGTAAAATACTGCGTAAAATACATAATATGCAAAATGACACCAAGGGTAAGTCACTTAGAACAGTGTGCCAGCCACGATATATTACACTCTAGACGAATATGACAGTAGAGTTTATAGAAATAAGAAACCAGCAACCTTGCGAATATGCGTTGCCTGGTTGGCAGGCTCAGCAGAAAATAACAATTTGGGCTGTTAACACATCGACACTTTCGGCACATTACGGGAATTCCCAGAACATTGCAACGCTTGCGTTGTAGACGTGCACAGGAGAAAGGTGTGCTGAGCAATCCACCCCTTGAATAACACTCAATACTTCATAAATTACACGTACACGGTATAAAAAATATATTTAAACAGAAATATAAATTGCACCTTTTTAATACCGATAGAAAAATCGAAGATACAAAAGTTGACAGCCCCTCGACTTAAACTACAAAATAATTCCTTTTTACCCAAACATTTTATTTCACAACAATAAGTTTCATCATAGTGTTTATTTTCATTAATAAATAAAAATAATAGTTTTTAATTCCACTTTTTAATTTATGTAACGGAAAATTTACTCTGTAATTCATTGTAATTCAAAGGTTATTTTTGGACAAAGAAAAAAAAGGTCAGTTGAATTTATTAAATGAAAACTAAATTTTGATTTAAAAATACAAAACTGGAGAGAAAGTTATAGGAA
The DNA here is from genome assembly GCA_024533555.2 of Aedes koreicus. Taxonomy (NCBI): domain Eukaryota; kingdom Metazoa; phylum Arthropoda; class Insecta; order Diptera; family Culicidae; genus Aedes; species Aedes koreicus. The sequence continues at coordinate 41,466 of JAHHFK020005812.1, read as the reverse complement.
AAAATAACTATAGAAAATTGTGTCATCTTTGCGAATGCTTCAATTGTTACTTTAAAAATATGAAACAATAGTGTACACTTCAAGAAATAGATGCAGATATGTTTACATAATCACACATATAGCGAAAATGACATAACTCGCTCTCTTATTACGTCTTTTAGTTGAAAGACGTCTTATTTTGCAAAAAAAATGACAGATTTTTAAAACATTCCCAGACATTTCAAATTTTCATCGTAGATATTTGAAAAAAAAAATATGGCATCCCTGGATCAGATTGACCGGCCCCTTGACTGTTGACTGATTTTGACTCAAACGTACTCGATTTTGGGTTGTTTGGAAATAGCGTGTAACACAGCAAACAAAAGTGATAGTAATAATAATAATAATAATAAAGCCGTTAATGTTTGGATTTCCAACCACATTATCGTTTATCTTTGTGCGTGATTAAACCCTTGGGGTATCATGTAAATTGTCTCTAAGTAAGTATCAAGAATGATTGCTGATATACCGAATCAGAAGTTTGTAAAGGAGTCATTGATGGAGGATTCGACATCGAGCTTCCGTCTGTCCGGATGTTGTAGATATAACCTTCGGAATCGAGGTGAGCATTGTATACATCATTATTCGAGTTGATGCAGAATATTCACGATGATTAATTTTCGGAAGGCTCTTTGATGGTTTCAAGAACGAAGTACTTGAAAATGCTAAAAATGCGAAAGCTCTTCAACAACTCAGAATATTTATTTATTTTTATTCTCAGAATACTAAGGGGACGTTCATAAAGTACGTCACCGAAATAATGTCCATTTTCAACTCCCTACCCCCATTTGTCACTAGTTTTGTATGGATAGAATTATTTTATTTTGTGTGGATCACAATTTTCAAAAGCTCCCCTCTCCCTTAATGCGTGACATACTCAATGGATGTTTTTCAATAAAGATAAATATAAATTACCGTTAAATGTAAAATATGAAATGTCCGAAGATTTTCGAAATCTTTAATACACTCAGCAAGAAAATAAGTACTTGAGAATAAATTATCTACCATTCTACATATCAACCCTATGAGTAGTCAATGTAAAACAAGCTGGGCGGGTTGGTTGTAGTCATCATAAATGATTCACTTTTTAGGAAGTCGGATTTTTTATTATTTTGAATTGCATGTTTTATTGCCCTATCGATAGTTACGAAATGGGAATGACGTAACACTATGGGTGCAAGCCCGATGTAGATTTACGATCCATATCTTTCCTACCATCTTTGAGTCTTCCCTCAGCTCAGTCAGTAAAAACACGGCATCTAAGAAACATCTCGCTGGAGACGGCTGAGTTTTTGAATCCCGGTCTGGTCTAGGAATTTTTCGTTAAAGAAAATTTGTCGACACCCTAGGCTTAATAATAAAGTATGGACCACACAATCATACTCATGCAAAAATGGTACTGGCATTGAAACTGGAAGTTGAGAGCAAGCAATAAGCTTGAAATGCCAATAAGAAGAAGATCTTTCACGCCAAAGCCACAAGTTTAAATCTCATTCGGGAGTTTCTGAATGATTCAGAGCAATGAATTGGTTGCCATAATAAATTAACAAAATAAATAACATGCACCGTAATGAGTTACAATTCTGTGTTACCTTCATCTATATACATCTACTAATATAAGTTTTTCATTGACAACAGGTCCACCGATGTTTACAGCACTGGCTGAGAAAGAATGTCCTATTTGTCTGTCGGAAGTTTTCGAAAAACCCGTGGTTGTAAACTGTGGTCATACATTCTGCGATCAGTGCATTCAATTGGCAATGGTTAAACACAAAAACTGTCCGATATGCAATCAGGTACTTATCGAAAGGCTTTTCTTAAGTGATACTAGCTATACACGGAAACTGACCAGAAAGAACCGAAGTCCAGATCGTACCAAGCTACAGATTTTCAGCTCTGTCGAGAAATATGTGAATACTACGTTGCCGATCGTTACCAAAACATCAAAACCACGAGCACCCAATCGCAAATCAACAAATTCGAAGGATCAACGTATGACGCGTGTGTGATAAAACTTCAGGATTAGGAATAGTGAAGTAGAACTGTGTAAAGAAAACTGTATCTTTTGGAATATATTTGTTCCTAAAGATATTGATGTTATATTATATTTTCTTAATCTGTTGTAAACTTGGTCATGGTTTTTTTAAATTTTTTATTCTGATTTATTGTTACTCAACATCCGTCAACAGAGAATAATTAATAAAGAGAGAAAGTTACGAAAACAAGTAAGTTTTGAATTCTTTTAAATTCTAATTAGACAGGACCAAAGTTTCGGTTTTAATTATCTTGTATCGCAATAAATTATTTACAATCTCCATATTGAAATGTATTATTAACTGTCATCATCTCGCCTTGTCCGGTTGACAATAAAATATGCATAAGCTCAGCATGCCAGCGAACAATGCCAACAGTGGCGTTATCCTTGGGAGAAATCCATTCCCTACTCCAGCCAGATTACCGGCTATCACATCTCGTATTTCGTCACCTGCAAAGCAAGAGAATAGATTAGCATATTAAAGTAGAGAGTGACATTCAGTTCCTCGCCATCCAAAATGTGGACAATGGTACTAGCAGCGCCATACAGCTCTGGTGCGCACGTATAGTTACCGGAGTCGTCAAAGTCGACGTTTCGTATCATATGATACGACGTGATGCTGTTTAGGGGAGATTTGTCCCGTTTTCTTAACGATTCATATGCAACGATCTGTAAAATGATGTTGTGACATTATATAAAAATACGCATAGTGTTAGGGTTGGAAGGATTGGTTGTTTCTTACATCGTTATGGTGATACCATATAACGTGGTTTGGTCGCCGGTCGTAGTTGTGATTTATGATGCAGGTCAGATTTAGATTTTCGCCTTTGTATGCGTAGACCATGGTTCCTTCTACTATTTGCGTTGTTACGGACAAATAAAGATAGTCTGAAAAGGCAAGGATAAATAACGTGAGATATTAAACGTTTGGACCGTGTACTATGCCGGACGCGTTACTGTATGGTAAATATCGGAAATTTCGATAATGGAAATGGGTAAAAAATACAGAAGACATAAAATAAACTCTACAATTAAAATACAATTAGGTTTAGGTTTTAGAACATTGAAGGTTTGATTCCATCGTAAATGGGAAGTTTATAATAGAATAGAGGGTTGTTACGTGTCTAATCCATTCAAAAATCAACATTTCCCCATTTTTAAATGGTATAATTCTCGAGTACTTTTTCAAACAGATGTATCTGATTTTGTAAACAAAGAGGGGAAGTAAGATTCAAACGTAAATTTTTCAAAAAAAATCAGAACCCTCACGAAAAGTAGCATCACCATTTTGTTAGGCAAATGTTATTCCTTGTGTTGGTGGTCCTAGTTTGCATGAAAGTGCTAAGGGTTTCAAGAATTAAACGTTTGAATTTTACTTCCCCTCTTTGTTTACAAAGTCAGAATTATGTCTGTTTGGAAATGTACTCGAGAATTGATTGTTGTTCTATTGCTGTCGTTTTGGCTGATGTGAAAAATTTCAATGAAATTTTCTCGAATGGCATCGAAGTTTTGATACACGATTAATAGAGTAGAATTAGCAAGAAATAAAACCACACACAACGTGAAGAATTTTTAGTATTGAATTTGTTTGTATCAGATTTTTTTTATGTTGTGTGGTGTAAAGTAAAGTAAATGGCGATAATAGATGATCTTCACTGCCTGATCATAGCCTTAAGTCGTCATTCAGTCCTGGCCCAGATGGAGTTCCGTCAGTATTCCTACAGAAACATATTCCCAGTCTGCTGTCCCCACTGCCTCGTCTATTTCGAATTCCCCTCCTGTTGGAAAGTCGCTCGCATGCATCCGGTTCATAAGAACAAGGCAGGAAACAAGACGTGGGAAACTACCGGGGCGTTTCCTCACTGAGTGCGGTATCGAAACTATTCGAACTACTAATCATGGAACCTCTTCTCTATTACTGTAAGCAGTTTTTGATCACGGATTCATGGTGGGACGTTTCACTATCACTTATTTATTGTGCCTAACATTTTAACATTACAAAACGGACTTGGCAGCAGCTTTCGACAAGCTCAACCACTCGATTGCTATCGCAAAGCTTTAAAGACTTGAAGCTCATGGACCTCTCTTACAATGGTTTCGTTCCTATCTTATACGTCGTCAGTTCTCAGTTTCCGTTGGTGATTACGTGTCCGATGTTTTCTCATCCACGACAGGGATACCGCAAGGAAGTCATCTAGGACCGTTTATCATCTTAATATTCGACCCGCAGGATATCGCGCTCGCCAACAGTAATGTGCCCCGTCTTCCTCCCCTCATTCCCCCCCCCCCCCCCCCCCCCCCTCCCCCCCCCTCCTCCCCACCCCCAACCCCCCACACACACCCCCCCCCAACTCATTTTTCCCCTCCCACCCCCTTTAAATACCCCCCATTTTTTTTAATAAAACCCCCCCCCCTTCGAGAAATTTATATCTTCAAAAATTACCTACATTCGTAATTTTGTAGTCTGGTACCCAACCCGGGAACATCTTGACACTTCTAGTACATTGTCACTGAAACTCAAAAAATTGGTCCGGTGGTACTGTCAAACGTGTCAAACCGAAAAAAAAATCTAGCGTATCTTCTAAAAAGGTCGGAATGCAGATATTGTGTGCGATAAAAATGTTAATGCAAATTTTGTTACATTTTATGCTTGCAGTGAACATGGAACCAGTGGAAACATAAAAGTGTGTTGTACATAAATTACATCACGCACTGAAGGGAGGGGTATTCAATGTGACAATCGGTACAAAATTTGGAATTGTTTCATATAAAACGTGTTTCAAAGGGGAAGAAGGAGCCGATTAGCGTTTCCTAAGGAGAGCGGTCAATAATCAATTGCGCAAGATTGCGAAGTGATCGTTCAAACATGAAGTTCATTATTTTTGAACATTTGTTTGTTAGCCGTTTGAATATTTCTGAAAGTGAAATAACGTTTGGAAGGTAAAAGCGATTATTAGATTGTTTGCCAAACCATTAATTTAAAGTTCTTTGTGCAGAGCCGATTATATTTTTTGTAAAATGTTACGTCATCATAGATATTCCATGTAACAAATTATGTCATGTCAACGGTTTTTCAATAAGTGTCACCATTCGTTCTTTTTCCAACTAGATATTTATAAACAAGATATACTCGTACCAGTCAAAATCTGGAAAATCTACTTTCGAAAACCGATTTGTCTAGAGAACTATATGAGATACCTTAAGTTAGAGGTATTTCACTGGATTCACTAAGTGATGCGCCATTCAACGTAATATCTCCGATGCTCGTTATCATGCATCAGAATGGTCGATTTTCGCTAGTAGGTTTTCCGGATTTCGACAGAATCGAGTTCCTTCATGTATTTTTTTTAAGCATAGGTAATAATTTTATTCTTTTTAATAGATTTTACATTATTGCATTTATTATATCTTATTATATATTTCTCTACGGTAAACAACGTTTATGACTGTTAAGGTAAATCGCTTTCCCCCCCTAAAAGAATCAAATTAATAAGCTTTTTGCGGAGTGTGTGCTTTGCTTTAACACATTTTTAGCATATTGTTCCAGTCGCAGCTTTAGATAAAAATCAATGCACAAATTTATCAAGATGTTGCGATGGTTATTCACTAAATCTTGATTCAAAATGTGCCGTGATAGTTGCATGAAAACAAGCTGCTGGGCGTTGTAAATTGTCATGACGATCCTGTTTTCCAGCTTCGCATAATACTTGGCAATGTTGAATTTATCAAGTATTCGGCATCTTGAATGACCTTTTATTTTTCTTCAGCATTTTGCTTTTTGCTTTCAAAAGGGTATTATAGGGGTATGTGGATTATAACATTGTTCGATAACAATATAATATTATCCCGGCTTAAATTTTTTTTTTATTTTGACCAACCAAACTAATGAAAAAAAAAAATCCAAAAAAAAAAAATGACAAACAACACCAACCCCATCCCCCCACAACACCCCCCACAAAAAAAAACAACCCAAACCCCCCAACCCCCCCCCTAGTTTTTACAAACAAAAAAAGAAAAATAAAGAACAAATGAGGCGCCCCCCTGAAAAAAAAGTGGCGCCTCCTATTAATAAAAATCACTCTTGGAAACCGCCACAGCGTGTTGGAAAAAAAAAAAAAGAAGTTTTTTTTTTTTTAAAAAACGAGAAAAAAAAGAGAAGAGACAAAAAAAAATTTTTGTGCGAGGAAAAAATGCCCTTTATCAACACGGGGGGAAAAACCATGTTTTTTTTAAATTAAAACCCCCTATTAACTCATTGCTTGCCCTCAACTTAGTGTTCTAAATGCACTTCCACAGTTATAAATTGAGTGCTTTCGATGCCAAGTACCATTTTCGCATTAGTATGATTGTGTGGCAAGTACAATTATACCCTATGCCCAGTGAGCCGAGAAATTTTCCTAGACCAGACCGGGAATCGAACCCAGCCACCTCCAGCATGGCGTTGCTTTGTAGCTGTGCCTTTACCGACTGAGCTAAGGAAGGACTCCGAGATCCCGAATGACCTGTAGCAAGCATTGTTCACACTTTAGTTTTCCAACTAGTTGTTTCTGAACGCGAGGAGCGGAATTCGAATTGAGTGAAAAGATCATCATCCGTTTGAGAATTTCCGACCATGTCAGCTGAATTCTCATCATCACCTATATTTTCGTCATCGTATCCAATGGTTAATGAGTTCTTCACTGATTCAAGGTAGAACGCAGAATTTTCTTCAGCATGAAGCATGTTCAGTTCATCGAAGTTTGTACATATGCTGCTTTAAACTGCACAGTGGTTGGATTGTTGTTGTTGCCCACTTTTGCCCTGGTAAAAAATGTTTCCAGGTGATCCTGGTTGAATCTGTAGTAGGGTATTTTACTCAGTTCCTGGAGTTCTTCGACATATCTCCTATACATTTAATTGAAACTCTGTATCAATTCTGTGCCATTTTCAACTCCCGCTCTCCCTCACGTAAAAAGATAGTATATATGTGTATGAATTTGGACATCCGCTCCCAACGTAAATGTAAATCTTTTTCATGAAGTACCTCAGTAAAAAAAAGCACAAAAAATCATTGTTTAAACGGTTTCTATGGCCAATCAATAACTTTCAATTAATCTCAGATTTATTGGACACAATACACCGCGCGACGTAATGTTCACAAAATACAACGCGGTGTAACACTTTCGGAACGCTGCGGTTGTACTTTTGCTCGGAGGAAAGCCGCGTGAAATATTTATTTAAATATTTAAATTACTTATAACTGAAATTATATCATGAATAAAAAAATAGACTCTTTTGATATGCTACGCTTGGTTGTTGTTTTGCAACCACTCATGACGCAACAAAAACATACTCCTCCGAAGAGAAACATCGGTGCATCTACCAGGGACGACCCCATGTTTACGTTGCGGGGCGACATCTACGATTTGCAAGTGGTTACACGAAACTAAGTTAATCTGTCATGTTGTGGGGTGTCCCTTTTTTTTTTTTTTTTTTTACACAAAATATCACATATTTTTTGAAATATATAAAACAAAATATATTTTTTTTTTCCCCCCCCGGCTCCCCCACCCCCCACCAACCCCACCCGTGCCCGCTTCCTACACACACAATTTTTTTTTTTTTTTTTTTTAATAAAAACCCTTTTTACATCGAACCTATTGATTGTTTAGCGTGTAATCAGCACATTTGAAATATTTATAGCTAGCCGGATGAATAATTAACGCTGGTTTTTTTTCTCACAACAGGAATAATTAAAATTAATCAAATCCAAACCACGTTCTGGACAACTGACCCGGAACCATAACTTGAAGAAAAGGCTGACAGTTTGACAGTTAATAAACCTTACCGGGCTTCGGTGATTCAGAGTTCGTTTTACGTTTTGTTCGGTAAAGTGCTTACCGTATTCAGTGATTGTTTGTTTTTACCGTATGGATTGTATTTTTTTTCTACCGTATACGGTAAATAAAATTCAACATTACAGATCGTTCGGTAAAGTGTTACAAAATTACTGTAACATTTTTTATGTTTACCGAAAAATCGGTAAGATGTTATGTTTACCGAAATGTTTCGTCAATTTTTTTACCGAACAGCAAAATTGAATTTAAGTGTGTACCTAACCGATCATAGTATGTCCGTCAGATTCGGTGATCACGTTTCGTCACCATTTAAAGTTTTGTCCAGCGTGCCTCAAGGCAGCCACCTTGGGCCGTTTTTGTTCCTGCTTTACATGAACGATGTCAATCTCATCCTCAAATGCCTAAAACCCTCATACGCCGATGATTTGAAGCTGTTCTACGCGAAAAAGCATCCACTAGACGCCGTTTTTCTGCAACAACAGCTGGGGGCGTTCGCTGAATGGTGTCGCATCAAACGGATGACATTGAATGTGCCCAAGTGCTCGGTGATTTAATTTGGCCGTAAACGTGAACTCTACCAATTCGGTTATGCTTTGGCAGGATTTGAGCTGCAGCGCGAAACGATTCCAAAGTGTCCTTCAAAGACCACGTAGCATCGTGTCTACGGCATCATCGCAGTTAGGCTTCCTGTTCCGTTTTGCCAAAAAAATTAAGGACGTTTACTGCTTGAAATCGCTTTACTGCGCAATCGTTCGCCCTATTCTGGAATATTGTTCGGTTGTCTGGTCTCCCTGCCTATTACCAGAATGAAATCCAGCATGTTGAGGCCATCCAGGGGAAATTCATTCGATTTGCCCTACGTCATCTCAGGTGGAGAGACCCGTTAAATCTACCCAGCTATAGCAGTCGGTGCCAGCTCATCAACCTTCAACCACTTGATGGAAGGCGTAACGAGGCAAAAGCCTGTTTTATTGGCGATCTCATTCCTGAGCCTTCCCGCGGCCAGAAGCAACTATGGTCTCCATGAGCCAATGCGCAGCATGAGTCGTCTTTTTAATAGTCGTTACTTTGTATTTGATTTTAATGTACATAGGGAAACAAATAAGTGTAGTTTTGGACGTATTTTTTGTTAATTTGATTAATTTTGTAGTTTTGTGATTTTAATTTTAAGATGCCGGTCATTGGGGAAAAAATTTTACCTGTTGACTGTAATAAACAATAATGATAGTTAGCGAATGAAAAAAAAAAATTATATATACTTTAATGATGTGAATTTGGTGCTCGAAGGTTCACGTTTTTCGTATGTCGATGACCTCATTTTTTTTTCTGCGAATCCAGCCAATCAAAGATTGTTATCTCCTACAACACCAGCTACATACGTTGGCTCACTGGGGCGGCAACCTTAATCGAATGGTGGTTAATCCGAACAAATGCGAGATGATTACTTATTTTCGTAAGCTCACGTCAATCAAACAATCTACTTGCGTAAACTTCATTGGAGTTATTTTGGATTTCCGGTTTTTGTATGCGTGATAATGTTCGCACCATTAAGCAAGTGTCAAAATTAAAAATTCTTAAAAATTTCGGTTTCGATTTTTTTATATTTTTTTCAAAAAGGGATGTTACTGAGAGTTTTAAACTATGGTAGCTTCCATAGTCTGGATCCATTTCTCTTCAGGAGCGGGTCAAAGTTTGTCTGAGGCCTGCTGTTCTCGGGTGAACAGGCTTTGGCCTTCATGACGCGCCATACTGAGTAATTCAGCGGATTAAAATCGGGACTGGATGGTGGCCACATACCCTTCGCCCAGAACGGCAAATGTTCCTGCAACCACTTCGGAGTGTGGATCGAGGTGTGGCACGGAGCCCCATCTTGTTGAAATTCAACATTTGGCTTCGGGCTGTATTGCTCTTTGATCCACGTAAGAACATACTTACATAAAATCTCAATGTAGACCTCCGTGGTTGCCTTCTGGAATAACAACGGGTTCATTTTTTTTGCGACATTTGCGCGTGGTACAAATCACGAGTACGCTGCCACTTCGTCATGGTGCCACTTTTAAACCAAGGAAATCGGCTTCTTTTAATCGCAGCCTACTTTGATATGAATTATAGCTTACATGTATGCAAAGGAAACCAAGGCATTGTATGAACGGGTGAAACGTAATATTTTGAAAATCCGTTCGGATCCGAAACCTCGTTCGGATCGTGAACCGGAATTCCGCGAGTGACAAAATTGGCTACTGTGCCCATTTACGTCATTGGGTGCGGTTTCGTCAAACACTGAACTGGTTGAAAAGAAATACAATACATTAAAATTTAAAAAAAAGAAGACAACATCTGACAACTGAGCAAATGACAGTTGATCGATTTTCAAGTCGTGAAGTGAACGAATCCTATCTGGGATTGTGCTAAAGATGACGCTGCGCTTGTTATTTTCAAAACAATAGATCAAAAATAATTTCTTGTTTTTACATTGCTTCTTGATGGGAAAAAATACCATTGGCTAAAAAAGTGTTATGGTGACTCCGCTTCATCAGAAACAACAATAAAACGTTGGTTTGCTGACTTCAAACGTGGTCGTAGAGAAACCAATGATGAAGAACGCACTGAACGTCCAAATGAGGCGGTAACACCTGAAAAAAAAGCAATCAGAAAATCCACAAAATAGCTCGTTGCGCGCCTCTTCTTCTTGTGCCTGTTCGTTGTCGAGGATAATTTTAACTGGACTGTTGTCCGACATTATTACGACATGCCCAGCCCACCGTAGTCGACCGATTTTAACTGTGTGTACGATGGGAAGTTCTCCCAACAACTGATGCAATTCGTGGTTCATTAGTGTCTTCCACGTTCCCTCTTCCATATGCACTCCACCGTGGATCGTACGCTACACTTTCCGTTCAAAAACACCAAGTTGGTCCTCCAGTAATGTCCATGTTTCGTGGCCGTAGAAGGCTATTATTTATTTATTTACATGACATAACGTCACAATACTATAACATAGCCTGATACACAATATCCCTCCATAATGCCCGATTCGTGGCTACTCCTCTCCAATGCCTTGGGCACCTTGTACCCCCTAGGTCTTGCTCCACCTGGTCTGACCATCTTGCTCGTTGCGCCCCACGTCGTCTTGTACCAACCGGAGTCCCGTCGAACACCATTTTTGCAGGATAGTTGCCCGGCATTCTCGCAACATGTCCTGCCCAGCGTATCCTTCCAGCTGGTCGGTCTAATTAATGTCTTACAGATGGTCAACTTTGTAGTTCGGCGAACTTTGTTCGATCTTAGTGTCTAAAGTAGGCACGATATCCAGTCATAATGCGCCTTTGTATCTCTCTGTTGGTGTCGTTATCGGCGGTCACCAGTGAGCCCAGGTACACGAATTCATCTACGACCTCGATTTCATCACCGCCAATCTCTACGGGCATGAGACATGGACAATTCTTGAGGGAGATTTGAGAACACTCGGAGTTTTTGAGTGACGGGTGTTAAGAATAATCTTTGGTGGAGTACAGGGCGAAGGATGAACCATGAGGTCGCGCAACTTGCTGACGAACCCTGTATTCGTAAGGTGGTTAAATCTGGACGCATACGCCGGGCAGGACATGTCACTAGAATGCCGGACAGCTATCTTGTGAAAATGGCGTTCGATGGGAATCCGGTTGGCACAAGACGACGAGGGGCACAAAGGGCAAGATGGTGTTAGATCAAGTGGAGCAATATCTAGGGAGTACAAGGTGCTCATGGGATTGGAGAGGAGTAGCCATGAACCGACCGTTGAAGGGAGTTAGACGTCAACGATTAACGACTCTAGTGGCAATGCAAATCAGCCGTGACCTTAAATAGTGAAATTAGTACGAAATATTTAATTATACTTAAAATGCTATTCCTTACTTATAAATGTTGATTAGATCTATGATCTAAATCAGTTGGTTCTCTAAATATTGATATGTGTTTGATCTCACAGATCTCAACCAGTTCAAAACTAAATGCAATCAATTTCTTTAAGTTGTTATCTTGATGCAAGCTTGATTTAGACTTAGTACACACTGTTTGGTGTTTAAAAATTGGGTCTTCTGTACAATCTTCAAATATCTTTTCAAACACTAAATGTGGTCAATACAGGGTGCGGCAGAAAATAATGCGAAAATTTGTTCTATTTCTTTCAAATCCCATTTTCAACTAATTCAAGCAATAATATCAACATATTCGAGTGAAGTTATCTTTATGAAGTCCTTTTAAACAAATTTATTCAATGTGTCCTCCATTTTTATTAATAACATACTCGAGCCGACGCCGGAAGCCAGAGCATGCCTTTCGGACGTAGTCCTTCGACATTGACTGCCATGTGCGTGTTATGGTTGACTTCAGGGTTTTCACACTAGGGTGTGATGTTTTGCAGGCTCGTGCTTCAACATATGCCCAAATCGAATAATCCAACGGATTAAGATCTGGACTGCCAGGGGGCCACAAATCCTTCGGTCAAAACTTCATGTTATCGTTCAACCATTGTTGGGTTCGATTGGACGTGTGACACGCTGCTCCATCCTGCTGTAGGACAACGTTTTGGTCCTCGGAGAAGTTGGCCTTCACCCAGGGAAGCACTTGGTCCTTTAAAATACCGATATACACTTCGGTATTGATTTTAACTCCAGCATCAATGAAAACAGGCGGCATTTTGAAACCGTTGGACGCCACCAAGCCAAACTTCATGACACCAGCCGGATGTTTGGTTTGTGTGAGGTGTATACAGAACTTAATATTGTCAGCATCGTTCCCCTCCCATGCAGCAGTTGCGTAATGAAGCTGGGAGCACTTCACAACGGAAGTTGATCAGATTCGTTACCAGTTTACCATTCTTGTTGCGTCATTGCGTGTCAGAACATTGAAGAGGTAAGTCGCAGTTGGATCGTTTCCCTGTGCCAAGTGATTCCTCTGCATCAGTTAAAGATGGCTCCTGAATATTCCCTTTATGTGAATAAGGTGGCCCTCAAATATTACTCCTGTAAAAGAGTGGACATTTTCAGTTTGAAATTTGAATTTCACTTTTTCCGGAACGTTCTCCATTTTCTGCGGTGGAATGAACCGGTCCGTGCGGCTGTTGACCACAGCATCGATGCTGAAAAGCTTTTCGTTGGAGAACAGGATTATCATTTTTTCCTTCTTCAACAAGGAAAGCAATCTCTTGGAACGAGTCACTCGTAGTTCCTTGACCCGGTCCGTAATCAAGTGACGTTTCACTCTGGCTCTGGAAGATGCATGCAGGTCTTCTTTGATGATTCTCCGCATGGATTTCTCCGAAATATTGGCTTCCTTTGCAAGTTTTCTTATGGAACGCACCGGGTTGCGAGCAATTTTTGCACGGACCGATTTGATCACGTTCGGCGTGCGTGCAAAGCGCGGACGTCCGCTTTTCGGCTTCCGCTGCTTAGGACCATCCTGCAGGGACTTTTTTATGCAGTAAACTGTTGCCAAATGGCACTCTACCACCTTGGCAATCTCTTTTGGCTTCTTCTGGGCGAGCAACAAACTGGTGATCACTTCTTTCGCGAACATTTTGACGAATTTGCAATAAACAAATAAAATTTTTGGATGCAGCACTTGAAAGTAAACATAAACAAATGCTCTTTCGACAGAAATTAGTCACTAGCTACACGAATTAACCCAATGCTCAAGTTTGAACATTTTCGCATTATCTTCTGCCGCACCCTGTATATCTGCAGGAAATAATGTCGTTTGTTTACAGAATGTTTGCAAAATCAAATTGGAATCACATTTGAATAAGGATTTCGAAATACCTTAGCTACTGGGAAAAATCATCCCATCGTTACTACTAGTTCCAGCTGTTTTCAATTGGATATTCTTACCTCTGTCTGAGTACATCCGGTTGTAGATGTCGGCATTGCTGGCGCTGTAATTGTTTCCACTGGTGCCGTTTCGTTTTGTCTCCGGCAGACTGGTTGGCACTGGCAGGTCATATAAAATATCGTCCTGTCGTCTGACAAGCTCGGACTCATCTGGAAATCATCGTTGAAAGTAAGAGAAAGAAAGAAAGAGTGTTAGTCGTCGAGTTTGGCAATCAATTAAATTGACAGAGGCAGTGCATCATATCGAACGCCGCACTCCGGAGAAGATCACGGTAAACACGCGGACCAAATGGCAAAGGCAAGATCATTTACACGCCAATTATTAGTAGGTGAATTTCCTAAGCTATAATTTATGCGCCAATTATTGGAACGACACGGTGACGATGGCTTTCCTATGAAGAGACGTAGGTATGTGGGATGTGAGAAAGAAGTATCCGAACGTGTCAACAGCGATGTAAATTAACCGGTTAATAACTTTAGACTCGCATTTATAAAGCTATGAGTGTCAAAATAAACGTCGGCTTGGGGGCAAACATACGCCCCCAAGTGTTCATGGACATCGATAGATCTTCGTTTGTATCTTCACTTTTCTTAGTCACAGTGGTCCAAGATGGGGTTTCACTGTCCAAAACCATTTACCTGTGTTTGGTTAGAGATGATTTTTCAAACATGCCTCATGCCTCCTATTAAAAAATAAATTATTTGGTTTTATAACACCCAAATATCCAATTTAATCACTTTTAGAATCAATTGAACCCACTATGCCTTCTACTGGATTCCGTAACGCTAAAAATCAGAGCACGCCGCCGGCCGGTAGAATAAAAAAATGGGAATTTATTGACCTCGTGCGGGATTGCGCTGTTTGTCGTAAGTCTCGCCCACGCTTATGGATAAAAGGTGTGATCCCAAGACATGTGATGTCTTTATTTTCAGACCAGTCAGTGTTTCAGAATGAAACATTATCAAACAACGTAGGAAAAACGCCATTAATTCGGTGGAGAAAAATTGAAGCTGAAGAGGATTGCTTTTGAACATAAATTTTTAGTTGTTTACGTTTTGGTGGATTATAATGGCAGCTTCACTGGCGGTTCGCAATGGAATGACAAGACCATCAATCAAATTAACTGGAAACAAAACATTTCCACCTCCTCATCAGGGGAAATTTAGTTTGAGCTGAGCGTATGTTACAAATCATCTAAATGCCGTCATCTTGAAGATTGCGATGGCAATAAATGTAGATTTACACTTGGAAAAGGATTATTAATTGAACTAATTGGCGAAAGGGAAAATATTTTTCAGAATGCATCATCAGGCACCAGACAAGATCTCGATCGTCTTACATGCATCTACCGTGCCTAATAACCTTTGCTCGCGGATGTATATTTATTTACAATCAAAAAGCGGCTTTAAGGAAAACGTACGTCGAGAGAGTTATTGCCTATGTAAACACATGGCGGTAGCGAGGATAAAATGATTCAAAAAAACTTCAAGCAAGATGCCATGCTTACCGCTCGAACTTGACTTGGTGGTCCTCGGCATAGTAGGGTGGTCGGCGGTGTTGTCGTTAGTTGCATTATAGAAGCAAGTGTGCCAACAATATCCGTGTCGAAATACGGCATCACGAGGTACGGAAAATGGAAGAATTCTTCATCAAACTGTGAAATTCCGCGTGGGAAAACATTTTTAGATTTATACGGAAAAGTGTAAACAATTGGCCAAAGCCATTTAGTTGAGTTCCAGCTGTTTAGAGATTGTGGCAAGAGACGGAGCTATAAAACATTTTTTCGGTGTTTAATGTTTACACAATTCTTGCATTACTGTGTGTTCATAAGAATTCTCTGGATTAATTGACTTTAGTTGAAACTTGGTTATCTTTTTTTATGGGGCAAAGAGCTAAGTTTACGCCTTTAGTTAATAATGTACTTAAAACATTTCAATGCTATAATCTAGAGCCAAATGAAATTTGGCCTAATTTGTTAGGGTCTTTGTATGGTAAATGCAAATACTTTATGTCTGATGACATTTTTATCCCCAAGACTTATGACCTGATTAACATGAGCTGTGGTCTTTTCATTCACAAAAGACAATTATGTATTACAGGTATACTTCGATTATATGTAAATGGCACTGAGCTCTTCTAATGCTTATTTCAGGCGAAAATGGTTAATGAATCACGGATGACAATATCACCTTTAGACAGAAGAGACATCTTCATGTGTTTGGGTAATTGATTTGTCATTTCCATAAATTAGTATTGGAAGAGTTAAATGTTTTGTACATATAATCGAGATATACCTATATCCAGTAAATAATTTGTATTTGAAATCAATATTTGTTCGTCGATTGGCCGTATATGATGAGAACAAGATACGTCGTGGATAATCTGTAAAGTGCAAACAGACATCATCATCATCGTCATCATCATCAAAATTCATAAAAAGTTTTATTTACTGTTCATAAAAAATGTGTTCATTGTTTTAGAAATTAAAAATACTCCTTTGAATTTTGATGATTATTATGACGCTCCTTTGGAAAATGATGACACCATTAAAGATTTTAGTTTTTTGTTCTTCCGTCGATCCCGTATCAAATTCCAGAACCGATCGCTGTATTAGCTCTCTCCCGGTAGAAGACGTGTCCGACAAGCATAAAAAAGTGTATCTGACCAAGCATCCTGCTAGCGGTATGTTATTTGGATTGGTGGCTTCCGAGGGCAAAAAAATGAACCTGGAATTCATTTCAGAAAGCGGCAAAGTAAACACGGGGGTCTACATCGGGATTTTAACCAAGTATTGTATTTTAACAAGATGGGGCTCCGTGCCACACCTTGATCCGCACTCAGAAGTGGTTGCAGGAACACCTGCCGTTCTGGGTGAAAGATATGTGGCTGCCATCCAGCTCCGATCTTAATCCCATTACTCAGTATGGCGCGTCATGAAGGCCAAGGCCTATTCTAAACGCAACCCGAGTACATCAAGCTTCAGACAAACATTGACCCGGACCTGGAGAGAAATGGATTCAGGCTATATTATTAGGACCTGCCGTGGGTTCCGGAAGCGTGTGGAGGCCGTAACTGCAGCAAGCGGAAACTCGATCAATGATTAACATAGTTTAAGACTCTCAAAAACATCCCCCTTTTGAGTAAAAAAAAATCTAAACAGAAATTTTTGAGAAATTTGCTCAATGGTGCAAACATTATCACGCATACGGCAAGCTTTGAAAATTTTTGAATTAAAAGCTCAATAGCTGAACATTAGAAAAAAAAATCATAAAAAATTAGTGGTGAAGTGTTCTATATGTATATGTATATGTATATGTTATCGATATGATGGCCTAATGCTTTTATTGGTCAGATTGGTGAATTACGTAACAATTTGCAAACATGTTCAAGGTTTTCTATTAATATTCTTCTAAGGAAGTGAATTGGAGTACCAGGAGTTTCTTTCCAGAACAAATGTAACCTTCCCAGGTTCCAATGTTTGGGGCAGGTGTTACCTGATAGAGGAGATGTAAGCCGTCATGGCATTCGAATACACTTTGGCACTCCTTCGGCATCAGAGTAGGCCGTTGCGCTCGTCAGCGTATCGCACCAGAGAGCATACTCGTCAACCGTCGCCGAAGACAGTATAATAAGGTAGGTCCTCGCTTGGCACGGCGATTCCGTTGAATGACCCCAAGCCACTGGTTTCGCCAGTGGGTCACCACACAATGTAACGGATAATAATCGGAACCTGATGAAAGGAAGTTAAACAAACTTCGGAACGAATCGTAGCATAACAACACGTCAACAAAATAATATAACTATGGCCACAACGTCAATAGTTCGTTCCAAGAACGAATTGGTTGTCAATGGTTCCACGACTGCAGAAAAATTAAACAAAAAACACAACTCAACAACCCAAACAACACAACCGTCATGTGAATGTAGTTCGCCTACCCGCGGTGCACCTTGGAAACTTTAAGCTCCCCTTAACGGCTAAACGAACTACGGAGGGAGCGCCATACGGTGCATTGGGGTGGATGCCAGTAAAACCTCAATTATGGTAACTGGCTGCGAAAATGATAACGAGTGGTACTGCTGCATTCGGGCTGGCTCCTGTGTCGTCTTCCTCAGTACTGCCGGGTGACACCGAGCAGGAAATGGCTAGGTTCCAGCGGCACAGGTTGTCTCCGTCCCATTAAAACCTTGGCAGGCCTCCTGTACGTTCCATTTTCCACGGCCCGACCTCGGGCGGGAGTAGGCTCAGATGACCCTATACCTGACTTGCGCTTATCAGGCTCTGAACACGGTTCCCCATGAAGGGCCGTGTCAACCCTCGCATGGCCTCCCTACTCGCCTTCAAGCTTGCATAGATAACCATGGGATCACTATAGCGACTACTCCACGTGGGCTTGGATAGCGGCTGGATGGGGACCCAACAAAATGGAGGGTAATACCTCAGGAACGACGAAACCCCAGGAGAAAGCGAATTTGTTCGCTAAAGGCGGCCTACTGAGGTCCCCACCGCGTAAAAAGGTGGGATCTGGCGTGTCCGACACTTACGGAAGTGCTACGGCATCGAAAACAGGTGCCACCAAGCTAGGCGTGGTCATGGATGGGCCAGGACTCATCCGGGTCATGCATAGGATGCGGGAAACTCTTCCTAAAGTAGTGGAGGTGTCCGAGCAGAGGCGCTTGAGAGGGAACGAAACTTACGCAATACCCAGGAACCTTGCGGTGAACGACTCGTTATGGCACTTAAACGAGCGTGCGATTCCATGCCGAGGGAAGTCAAACCGAAGAATGGAAGATCGCCGGTGTATTGGTGGACAGAGTCGATCGCCGACCTCCGAAGAACATGCCTCCTCGCAAGACGGAGGATGCAAAGAGCGCGGTCAGACGCCGATAGAATCGAGCGTAGAGATGCGCTAGTCCCCGCGAAGGCCGCACTAAAGAGGGAGATAAAGGCCAGCAAGCGAGCCTGCTTTGAGGGCCTGTGTCAGAAGGCCAATACGAATCCGTGGGGTGACGCCTACCAGGTAGTAATGGCCAAAACCACAGGAACGGTGGCTCCAACCGAGCAATCACCAGAACTACTGCAGGTGATCGTTGAGGGACTCTTTCCGAACCATGACCCGAGTCCATGCCCCCCCCGCCGCCGTAGATTTGTCCCATGACCAGCGTTACAGTATCCCAGACCTTAACGCTGTCATTTTTGGCGCGGCTGTCAAGCGACGGAAGAGTGGGTGGCTCAGACGAGCACCCGTGACCACGTGGGCATTGACAACGGCACAACGGGGGCCGGTGACGAACGAAGAACTCATTGCGATAGCAAAGTCGCTAAAGGTGAACAAAGCACCGGGACCGGATTCGATCCTGGGTTCGGTGCTATGGAACACGATGTACGATGAGGTACTACGGCTTGAATTCCCGAACGGGGTGAAGATAGTCGGGTTGGCGGACGACATCACCCATGAGATATGTGGTGAATCCATTGAAGAGGTCGAGTTAACGGCCTCACACTCCATTGGCATTGTGGAGAGATGGACGAGTTCCAGGAAACTGGAGCTAGCCCACCATATGACTGAGGTCATGGTGGTAAATAACCGAAACTCGGAGAAACATGCGACGATCAGTGCAGGTAAATGCATAATCGAATCAAAGAGGTCTTTGAGGTATGTTGGGGCCATGGTCGACGATAAGCTGTCCTTTATCAGTCACGTCGATTACGCCTGTAAGAAAGCCTCTATGGCTATATCGGCATTATCCCGCATGATGTCGAATAGCTCGACGGTGCAAGGGAGTAAGCGTAAACTCCTGGCCAGTGTCACCCTGTCCATACTTAGGTACGGCGGGCCGGCATGGATCACCGCCTTGAGTACCAAGAGCTACACTAGTAAGGTAGAGAGTACGCACAGGCTTATGTGCCTAAGAGTGGTTAGTGCATACCGAACGGTATCACGCGACGCGGTCTGCGTCCTAGCGGGGATGATGCCAATAGGCATTGTCATAAAAGAGGATGTAGAGTGCTTCGAATAACGTAGAACAAGAGGTATTCGGAAGACCACTAGAGCCGCATCTATGGTTAGGTGGCAAAGGGAATGGAACAACTCCACCAAAGGTCAGTGGACCCACCGACTAATTCCGGAACTAAGCGGGTGGGTTGGTAGGCGACACGGTGAAGTGAACTTTCACTTAACGCAGATATTGTCAGGCCACGGCTGTTTTAGACAATATCTGCACAAATATGGGCATGCACCGAGTACGCGGGAGTTGAGGAAACCGTGGAACATGTGTTCTTCGCATATCCTCGCTTCGATGGCGTGAGATCCGGCATGATAGCCGTAAGCGGTCACGACACGACTCCGGATAATTTGGTCCAGAGGATGTGTCAAGACCGGTACATCTGGGATGCGGTATGCAACGCAACCTCCCAGATTGTCTTTGATCTCCAACATAAATGGCGAAACGACCTACGGCAGGTCGCAGGGACAACTACTAAAGCCCTAAGTAGTTAGACATAGTGGGTGCTTAACAAGCACAATAGCCCCCACCCTGAGTTCTTCAGGTTGCAGATTTTCCATCCCGTCTAAAAAAAAAGGGTCAGCGGGACCGGGTTTTCTACCCCGTCTCGGGGAATCTACGAAAGAGTACTGTTGTTGATACTCCCTTAATGCGGTTTGAACTGCTCCGACGCTCACACCTTCTTCCTTAGCTAGTTTTCTTATCAAAAGACCACTGACGGTGCACCGTTTGTGCCTAACCCGTTTTCTTTGCTCGGGAAAAAGGCCATGCATTTTCAATCTTCCGTGCGAAGATTTAAAAAAAATGACCATCAGTTTAATTTGGATGTTAACAACAGGAAGTAGCAAAAATTTAGTTGAATACTGTACGCATTTTGAATTGACGGGTAATCACTAGTGTATTTATAATTTTTGGAACAGTCTATAGAGGCGGACTTTCAACAGATTCCAGATCACCACTTCTACACAGTAAGAGATTTGTTTGAGATGTGTTTGAACGAAACCAACGAATGCATAAAAAATCGAAATTCGCTTAGAAATTCATGCTTTCACTTTTTAAACCCGAATTACTCGAGCACTCGACTTTGAAGAAGTTTATAAGTCGCAGAAAAAACAAGCCTATCTGTCAGATGATAAGCTTTTTATAGTGGAATTTAAAGGAACTTGCTCGCGTTTGCTAGTAATAGTTTGAAAAAGTGTTTCAGTTTTTTATTTTTTATTTTCTAAAAATTGATCAAATGAAGGGTTGATTTAAATTTTCCTAGTTTTCCTATGAAATTCATGGTTTGGCAAGCAATTTGTAAGTGTGGGATGTGAAGTGTTCTATTCGAGACGATTTCAACCATAAATGGCCAGGTGTACGAAAAGGAATGTCTACAAAAACGTCTCCTCAGGTCGCACGAGAGCTCATCATTTTTTTGGCCTTACTTGGCGTCTTGGCACTACTCAAAACCGGTGAAGAAATGCTATAAGGTCAACTTCGTACTCAAGGACCTTAATCCTCCATACATCCCAGAGTTGAGACCAATCGAAAAATATTGTTCTATTTTGAAGCAGGAATTACGCAAACATCAAAACAGATCAAGAATTGAAGAAAGCATTAGTCAATGTTAAAAAATTTGTCGGTTCTAATGTTGTACGAAATCTTATGGGGAGTCCCAAGAGAAAAGTAACAGAATTTGAATTTGAAGCGCAAGTTGAATGAAGTGAAAATGGCAAAACAAAGCAAAGATGTTTTATTTGATACTTCGAAAATTTCAAGACAATTGATTAAAAGATGGATTTTTGGCAGATCGCTTTATGCGTTGCAATTTAAACGTAGTCAACCTTTATCAAGCGAAATCTTTAAGTTGCGACAGATTCTTCAAAATTGCCGTGAATCCCAGCTTCATCGTATTCAAGGTCGCATCCGGTATTGAATATTTATCGAGAAGTGCTATAAACGATAATATAGTAGGTGGGGTGAAAAGTAACTTCCTTGACCGCCAAAATGCGATGCTACTGCAAAAAAGGTTATAGTGCCTTGTAGTCCGTTCATATTTAGGCATATACGACAAATTTCAGTGCGACACTGCCCTTAGTTTTGTTTTGACAGCTGTTTGTGGTTGACGTGTTTGGCATCATATTGAATATGGATAAAAACGAATTTCGTTCTCTCATAAAACATTATTTTTTGAGAGAAAAACGGCGAATGAAACAAAAGAAAAGTGGGATAAGTAAGGCCTGTACTCGAAACAAATGCACCAGACAAAAGTGTTCGCCATAAATTTATTTTAAGTCGAATTTTCTTGAAACTATCAGGGAATGAACTAATACATATGGATTATGTTTCGGCATAATTACTTTATTCAATTTCCTTTCCACCGCTGAAAGCCCGCACCTTTCCCTTAAGACCCCTCATTACATTTTGTACAATGGTGGACCTTTTTGGTCACTTTCATCCATTCTTTCTTCAACTCCAGCTCGTTCTTAAACACCTTGGACAATTTTCGAACTTTGGCCTTCATTGTGGCCCAAAATCTTTTCACCGGACGAATCTCTGGTGAATTTGGGGGGTTGGCGGTTTTGGGTACAAAAACAACGTTATTGTCTCTGTACCAATCCAACGTCGATCGCGCGTAATGGTATGATGCCAGGTCCGGCCAAAATAATGTCTCGCCTCCGTGGGACCGCAGGAAGGGCAACAGTTTACCGTACTGGCATATGGAGCAAGTATTTTTTGGCGAATTTGTCCACTTTCTTCTTCCTTATGTCTTTCGGAACATCTAACCGTGATTTGGCAACGTAGAACTCCAGCCCCGGTATCTGCTTTGCGTCTGCCTTGATGTAGGTTTCGTCATCCATAATCACACACATTGGTTTCTTTAACCACTCTCGATACAGCTTCCTTGCGCGGGATTTGGCCGCCGTGTTTTGTTGATCACACCGGTTCGGGGCCTTGCGGACCTTGAATACACAAATCCCAGCTCGTGTCATGGTTTGCTGAACGAACCAGGCGGAACACTTTACCTTCAGAGCCGCGTCGCGAATCGAAAGGTTCGGATTACACTTGAAATAATCCAACACCTTCCGGGCCTTCACAGGGTCAGCTGTCTTCGATTTTCTTCCACTTCCAGCCCGCCGCTCGGTCGTCTAAAGGGTGTCCGCGATGAAATTGCCACACACAAAATTGATTCGCAAAATTCGAGTTTTCATCCGATTGCCATCAAATTTTCAGGGATTGAGAAATAACTATTAAACTTCATTTTACCATTTTACTCGTATTTTATTTACAGTCCATACGCAAATGCCCGCACTTTGGCCTTAACCTCGGCCATAAGATTCTGCACAACCTGTGAATCAACCGTTTTTTGCATGTAAACCCATACTTTCTTCAGTTCCTCGACTGTCTTCACTACCTTAGGTCGTTTAAGAAGGTGCTGCTTCATAATCGCCCAGTACTTCTCGATGGGGCGGAGCTCCGGAGTGTTGGGAGGGTTGAACATTTTCGGCACGCAATTGACCTTATTGTCCGCATACCACTTCAGCACGTCCTTGGAGTAGTGGCATGAGGCCAAATCCGGCCAGAAGATTGTTGGGACGTTGTGGGCCTTCAGGAGAGGAAGCAGCCGCTTCTGGAGGCACTCTTTTATGTACACCTGTCCGTTCATCGTGTCCTGGGTCACGAAAGGTGCACTCCGCTTCCCGCACGTGCAGATGGCTTGCCAAACCAGGAATTTCTTCGCAAATTTGGACATCTTCTGAGTGCGGACATGCTCCGGAACGCTGAACTTATCCTTGACCGTGAAAAACAGGTTGCCGGGGATCTGTTTGAAGTCGGCCTTCACATATGTTTCGTCGTCCATGATGCAGCATTCAACTTTCGTCAGCATGTTGAGGTACAACTTCCTGGCACGGGTTTTGGCGGACTTGTTCTGCTTCTCGTCGTGATTAGGGGCCTTTTGTACCTTGAACGTTCGAAGCCCAGCCTTAGTTTTGGCCTTCTGGACAAAACTTCGGCTTAGGTGCAGCTTCTTAGCCACATCCCGAACGGAGGCGTTCGGATTTCGGTTGAAGGCCCCAACTACGCGGTTGTGATTTTTGATGTTGTACGGAATACTTTTTCCTTCACTTCTGGGCTTCCGATCGGTGGTCAACCGTTCCTCGAACCGCTTAATCACTCGCGACACCGTGGAATTCGCGATTCCCAACGTTTTAGCGATGGAACGATGCGAGAGATCCTTGTTCTCGTGATGAATGCGCAAGATTTTATCACGCACGAGCTGTTCTTTCGACTCCATTTCCGCGAGTTTTGATCACAGGACTTTAAAACTTGCAGGATGTAAATAATGCACTATGAACTAAATCCACCCAAATTTTCATTAAATTCTACTCAACGGTTAAAAAGTTAGAGCAATTTCATAGTGTGGCAATTTCATCGTGGACACCCTTTAGGACTCCTTAAACGATTTTACCACCCGAGACACAGTTGTATGGGTGATTCCCAGTTGTCTTCCGATCCATCTCATGGTCGCAGTCGGATTTTCCATGACGGCGCGCAAAATTCTCCGGCGATTTTCTTCTTGTTTCGATGACATCTCAATAACCATTGAACCGATTATTATGAAATTTTGCACATGTATACAATTTACTCCAAACTAGTTATACCCCAAAAAGTTACACACGGATAAAAATGGTGCATTTTTTTCGAGTACAGGCCTTATTATGGGACAAATGCTCCTTCAGATAACACCGTTTAATATTGGTTTCGAGAGTTTCGTGGTGGCCGCAACTCCACTTCCAATCAAGTCCGCAGCGGCAGGCCCTCCGATGCGGTTACAGAGGACAATGTCAAAAAAGTTCATGAAATAGTGTTGGCTGACCAGAAAGTGAAGGTGCGTGAGCTAGCAGATGCCACAAAGATTAGTACTGAGCGCACATACCATATTTTGAAAAATTTAGAGATTCTGCATATGAAAAAGTTATCCTGCCGCTGGGTGTCGCGTATGCTCACTCCTGACCAAAAATACGAACGCGAGACCACTTCGAAACAGTGTTTAGACTTGCTGATGCGGAATCGGAAGGACTTTTGGCGTCGATTGGTAGCTGTTGCTGAAACCTGAAAACACTATTACACACCAGCGAAGAGAATTTGTAGCCGACAATACACTGAAGCCGGCGCGAGTGCTCCAAAGCGGCCTAGGGAGGCTCAGTGGGTCGGAAAGATTTTGGCGTTGGTTTTCTGGAATTGTCATGGCATACTCTTCGAAAAGAATAAAACCATAAGCAGCGAGTATTACTGTGCATTATTGGAGCGATTGAAGGCCAAAATTGGTGCAAAACGGTCTCACATGAAGTGAAAAACAATTTTGTTTTTGCAAGATAATGCGCCGGCGCACAAGAGCATCACAACCACGGCTAAAATCAAGGACTTACGTCTCTAATTGCTTTCGCATCTGCATCCGCATCGACGCCGTGGAGGAGTATTTTGTAGACCTTCTGGAAAATTACTTTTCAGACGGGATCAAGCAGTTGGAAAATCGCTGGAATAAGTGTATCGAGCTAAATAAAAGGGGACCACATTAAATAAAATTAAAAAAAACATTTGAATTTTTTTTTTCATTCCCAAGGAGGTTACTTTTCACGCCACCTAGTAAAGGATGTCCACAGTTAAATTGCATCACTTTCAATAAGCTGTAACATTTTCAACGAAATTTTGGGTGAAATGACCTCAGCGTGTATTGTTTACACTGCGTGAGTGTCATTGTGAAATGGTTCGTAATTTCGAAAATGGAGTCGAAGGAACAGCAAGTGCGCGAGAACATTTTGCGCACGCACCTCGACAACCCACTTCTTTCGCACCGAGCCTTCGGAAAGATGTTGAAAATTCACCAGTCTACAGTGTCTCGTGCCATAACTCGTTTCGGGAAACGTTTAACTGTCGATCGGAAGAAGGTGAGTTGTAGAAAAAGTGTTCCGTACTGTGTGAAGTGGTGTGCGAGTGGTTGCTGCCTTTAAACGCAAACCCAACTGTTCCGTTCGGGATGTCGCGAAAAAGCTGCACTTGACCAAAATTTTCGTACAGAAAGCCAATAAACGAGCCGGGCTCCGTGCATTCAAAGTTCAGAAAGCTCCAAACCGCAATGAAAAACAGAATATGACAACTGAAACACGTGCGCGTAAGCTGTACACACAAATGTTGACGAAACCACACTGCTGCATCATGGTCGATGAAACACACATAAAGCGGACTTTAAACAAATTCCCGGCAACCAGTATGTGACTGCGAAAGACAAGTTCGATGTTCCAGAGTCTCTCAGGAAACAGCAAGTGTCAAAGTTCCCTAAGAAATTCATGATTTGGCAGGGGATTTTTTCGTGTGGTAAACAATTTCGTGACAACTTCAACTGTAAATGGTCAAGTATACATGAATGAATGTCTGAAAAAACGACTGCTTCCGTTTCTCAAAACACACAACTTTTCTACAATTTTTTGGCTGGACCTAGCCTCTTGTCACTACTTCAAGAAAAATATTGGGCTATAATGAAGCACGAACTTCGTAAGCATCCTAAAGTAGTCACTACAGAACAGGAAATGTGGAAGTCATGGTTGAAAGCGGAAAAAAATGTCAGCTCAAGCCGTTGTACAAAACCTTATGCGTGGTATTAAGAAGAAAGTTCGGGCTTTTGGATTTGGTAAAGAAATACAGAGAAATAAAAATACCT
The DNA here is from genome assembly GCA_024533555.2 of Aedes koreicus. Classification (NCBI taxonomy): domain Eukaryota; kingdom Metazoa; phylum Arthropoda; class Insecta; order Diptera; family Culicidae; genus Aedes; species Aedes koreicus. The sequence continues at coordinate 14,981 of JAHHFK020005812.1, read as the reverse complement.
AAACCAAGATTATACATTGTATTTTATTTCCTGGGAATTTCATGACAATCGGTTGAGAGACTTGTTTTTGAGGACGAGTTTAAAGTGATGCAATTTAACTGTGGACACCCTTTATATCGTGTTGTGCCGCAGCCAACAAAACATACGCTACTGTATTCGCTTGGGGAAATCTGCTGGTGTTTTGTTTCTTTTTATACCCAAAAGTCTACATTTTGCCCGCATCAACTTATACTCAATCTTTACATATAAACTAGATATTAACAAAATGATAAATATAATTGGAGTGTATACTTTATTTGCCAGGACTGTAAATATGTACGCGTGAATTTTATTTCGCTTGCAATTTTTTGGTGGATGGCATTATTTACAATAGCAGATACCCTTGTGTCCTTGTATTTGAATTTGGCCTTAAGACGTTGAGCTGTTAGTGATTGAGGGAATTATTCCGAGAGTCAAAGTGAATTTTGTCACTTGGTAAATTGAAAAAAAATCACGTCTTCGGAAAAAAAATCACGACACACCGAATCTTGTAAAAACTCCCTAATACTTGACGACTTGCCCACACTACATCGCCAATATATAACCGACTAATATTTTGCCTCAAACGTATTACGCTAACAACATAACGTAATGAACTATGATATTTTCAAATCTATATTTGTTTTTTTCAAAAAGGTTACTAACGTTCTGTTTAATCGTCATATCAAAACACGAGCAATTATATCATAATGATAAAGTGGGAAATATGGAAAACATCTTAAACAAACCAGACGTCCGTACAACATAAACCACTATTTAATGCTTTTCACTCCTATTAAACCATTTGCCACCTGACCGCTTACGTTCTCTGAACCATTCGCTTATTATTAGGCATAACGACAAATAAATTACCACAAATAGGTTTCTATTTCGGTCCGCGTTCCTGTTTTAAACTGTTCATTTCAGAACTCATGCATGAGAAATTATAGTCAAACTCACTTAGCACGATGAGATAGAGCGCCAAACTCTTGACGGGCATCGTAGAAATCTGGCATTCATAGATGCCGGTATCTTTCCGTTCTGTCCATTTGATGTGTAGAATCCACTCATTTGTCTCTGCATTATACAGGGACTGAAACCGTTCATCCGCGGTATATGTGATCCGATCGATGGTGAGAATTCGCAGGTCTTGTTGCGAAATCCAGGACACTGTATACTTCCCGAGGTTTTCCACTTTGCAACTCAGAAAAGCTGGGTCTCCTCGTCGAACGGTGGCATTCTTGGACATTGACGCAACAATGTAGGGTTCGGGTGGTTTTAGAATTGGTTGTGAAAACTCTTCTATCCGTTGATGGTTTGAATAGTATATGCCATCGGTTAGATCTGCAACGGTAGAAAATAAAGGAAGGCAATATTAATAAGTGACGCATTTCAGTTACATGGTCAGGTTGGATGGGTCAACGTTTCAAATAAGGCCATGCACGTGACAGTGACTTATTTGCGTATGTGAGATAGATGCTGTAGGAGCTAGATTTATTCAGAACATTCCGAGTGCAGGTGCATCGTTGCAGCTAAGATGACGCACTAAATCAGAATTGATAATTAATAATAGCTTGGTGCATGTTACCGTTGCTTTCGGTGACAATGGAGTTAATCAATGAGGAATAGTTTACGTATGCACTGAAGTTGGTTGGAGCTTGAACTTCCGTCATTGAAATCCATCTTTGTCCGAAATGACGCAGGTAGCATTTTGAGGGAGCTTGCCCGTTTTATGAATGAAATTAATGCAACTATAATACTGCCATAATTACACTCATTGTGCATCCAATTCAAACAAATCTCAAATCAAAATCAGCTCGTTAAAAATTATCGATCATAAATCGCCTGACTCGTAATCCGCATTCTCAACTTTCATAAGGCATAATGCTTTCACTACATCAATCTATCACAATCCGCCACCGCGATCGCACCGAAGGGAATGCGGACAGCACGCCCCAACATACACGCTCATTAGATTCATCATTCTGGAACATGTGTGACTATGTATACATTTTCACTTAGACGTCACCGGCGCATAAATCTTTCCACACATCGCGTCGCGTCTGGGCGCCAGCTAGAGTGGGAAAGTGTACGCTTTTCATCGCCACCGTTTGGTCCTCTTCCATGCACGGTTAGCCGTCTGCGTACAACGAATTTGACTGGCAGCTAAAGGAGTATTATTCTTCAATAACGCAAACCTGAGACATGCCGAACATTGTGATGTCTATAACACTTTGCCTACTGTTGTTTTTGTTAAGTTTGTAAATCAGATAGTGCGCGTTTGGCTTCGTTGGGAATTGATTGACCCATACTCCTGGTAATGGGTTATGATTTTATGGATGCAGCAATGCAGACAATATTTTATAGAAACATTTTAACAAATATATTCGGTTAGTAAAGCCCTTTAATTCAAAAGTAAATTTGTCAAAATTCTTACATGGCCCACAATCCGGTAAGGAAGAGCATTCGAATATTATGTTATCAATATGACAAGACATCAAGTCTTTATTGAGTTTAGACTAACTGTAATTTTACGGTTTTGAGCCACGAGTAACAAAAAAACCATGATTAGAACGCTGATATGATTATCAACAGACTTATTTGGTGATAAAAAATCATCACTGTATTTGAAGATCGGAGAATAAATAGTGAAAGACAGTCTAAATATTCGATGTAGAACAGTGAAATCGTAGAACAGCGACGGTAAGTGTCCCAGTGAAGAGCATGTTAGATCAAATGGCGTTGCATTGAATTATCACGTTCAACTCCATTTTAGAAATGGAAGTACCAGACCGGTGAAGCATATTCCAAGGTAGATCTCATCAAATAATAGTAATAGTAGTAGTAATAGTAAAATAGTAAATAGGGCTTAAGGCAGAAAACGTTTTGCCATTCGAAACATTTACGCTAATCTGAGTTCAACCTTTTTGTCATGGGAGAAAATGTCCATCCCATTTTTTTTGTGGAAATGATGGCATAATAGCAGTAATGGCATAATAGTTCGCATCTGCATTGATTATTTTTGGTTTTTTTTCAACATTTTCCTCTTGCACAAATGCTTAAGCATTTGGCTTGCACAAATTCATAAGCATTCGGCATAGGCTCTCCACACTTTGCGTATCTTTCTTCCAATAAACTGTGAATTGGATGTCACATCCAATCAAGCATAGCAAAATCCATTCACTCGCACGAGCAGCATCGATTCAAAATATCAATGCTCGGATGCTCACAGATTAGCGAACGGTTGTGGTGTTTCCTCTAGAAAGATTCTCAAACAAAAAAATAAAAAATCTCATAAACCCACCCAACAAATACCACAAACTTTTCCCCCTCCAAAAATAAACATACCTTTACTTTTTTTTTTTCCCCCCCCCCCCCCCCCCCCCCCCCCCCCCCCCCCCCCCTTTTCCCACCCTTCCCCTCCTCCTCCCCCCCACCCCCCCCCCCGCCCCCTGGGTTTCGCCAAATCCTTCCCCCCCCCTCCCCCCCCCTTGCCAACCGCCCAAATTTGGGCCTCAGACCCTTGACTTTTTTATGTACACCTGTCCGTTCATCGTGTCCTGGGTCACGAAAGGTGCACTCCGCTTCCCGCACGTGCAGATGGCTTGCCAAACCAGGAATTTCTTCGCAAATTTGGACATCTTCTGAGTGCGGACATGCTCCGGAACGCTGAACTTATCCTTGGCCGTAAAAAACAGGTTGCCGGGGATCTGTTTGAAGTCGGCCTTCACATATGTTTCGTCGTTCATGATGCAGCATTCAACTTTCGTCAGCATGTTGAGGTACAACTTCCTGGCACGGGTTTTGGCGGACTTGTTCTGCTTCTCGTCGCGATTAGGGGCCTTTTGTACCTTGAACGTTCGAAGCCCAGCCTTAGTTTTGGCCTTCTGGACAAAACTTCGGCTTAGGTGCAGCTTCTTAGCCACATCCCGAACGGAGGCGTTCGGATTTCGGTTGAAGGCCCCAACTACGCGGTTGTGATTTTTGGTGTTGTACGGAATACTTTTTCCTTCACTTCTGGGCTTCCGATCGGTGGTCAACCGTTCCTCGAACCGCTTAATCACTCGCGACACCGTGGAATTCGCGATTCCCAACGTTTTAGCGATGAAACGATGCGAGAGATCCTTCCAACCACCCTTTTTAGCTTTTCCTCTTTTTGGAGCCTTTATTGCTTTTTTTTTTGCCTCCTGAATAGCTTTTCCAAATTTTTTTGACCAACCCCTATTTTCCCCCCCATTTTTGTTGGGTTGTTCTCGTGATGAATGCGCACGATTTTATCACGCACGAGCTGTTCTTTCGACTCCATTTCCGCGAGTTTTGATCACAGGACTTTAAAACTTGCAGGATGTAAATAATGCACTAAATTCACTCAAATTTTCATTAAATTCTACCCAACGGTTAAAAAGTTAGAGCAATTTCATAGTGTAGCAATTTCATCGTGGACACCCTTTACACGAAAAGAATAAACGAGCAAAACCGAAGCAAATGAAACAAATGTAACAGATGGGTAGATAAGTCTTTGTCCTGACACATAGATGGCACTACTAGAATTAAATCCGTTTAAGTACCAACCTGCAAAAGATAAGTGTAAACATTTGATAGCTGTCGGACCATTAGTTTGTGAGAAACAATGTTTTGAGTGAAGCAACTTTTGTTATAGTGAAAAAAATATATAAAAAGGATTTTATGTGTTGATTCATAACTGCTGTTTGATGGTAAAAACATATTTTGCATACCAAACAATGGCTTGATAAATGTTGTTCGGACTCTGCCCCTGTGTCGTACAGAGACAGACGATGGCCAACGCAGTGGACACCCAAAAGAGGTGGTTACGCCAGAAAACATTTAAAAGAAAACCACAAAATAATTTTGAATGACCGTAAAGTGAAGTAAAGCGAGACAGCTGAAACTCTGATGATATCAAAGGAACGTGTGCATCATTATATTTTTTGTAATTAAAATGTTGTCTTTGTATAGAATAATTTGTTAAACTTAACCTATTTTTTAATAAACAAGTGGTTAGCCGTAAGGGCTCTTCAGCTTTGTGTTGTTTAAGTTGTGTGTGTGTGTGTGTGTGTGTGTGTGTGTGTGTGTGTGTGTGTGTGTGTGTGTTGGGTTATGTGTTCTTTCATGTTTGCCTTTGACATGTTTAGATTGAATTAATAAATTTGCTAACCAATCTAACTAATAAAACTACAATTTGAAAACCTACCTAACTGCTATGACTACAATTTGAATATACTAGGGGTGTGGTACATGTCTCGAATGACCTGGTGGTACGATGATTGGCAGCGTGCTCTGTATCGATTGATAGACTCACTATTGCGATCCTCAAGTGTTTATATCTCGGCCAGACGGTGGACCTCAGTTGTTATTGTCCTCAGAGGGGTGTTAACGATCATCCTTAGGAACTTATTCTGAACACGCTGAAGCTTCAGGTGATGTGTTTTTGCGCAACTCGCCCAGACTGGCATGCCGTATTCTATGACCGAGAGTATGATTTTTTTTTTCTAGAGAGTAAGCTTGTTTTTCAGGGATAATGGGTACAGTAGCTTCAACAGAACGTTACGCTTTGTGACAGTTTTGTCAACCTGCTCCCTGAAAATAACCTTGCTGACGAGGGAAACGCCAAGGTAGAGAGCTGAATTGGTCCATTCTACCATTGTGTTGTTCTGGCTTATTTTATAATCCTCAGGGGGAACAAGTCTGGGAGAATTGGAGTGTGTAAAATGGATGACCTGGGTTTTTGCTGCGTTGATACAGATCTTCCATTCAGTGAAGTATTCCGACCGGACATTCAAGCTTCGTTGCAGTTTCGCGGTTAGCGCTCTTGTTACCCTACCACTGTGGACGACTGCGGTATCATCGGGAATCAACGACAGTGGTCAATTTTCAGGGAGCGGGGGTATGTCCGAGATGAAAAGGTTTAACAGAAGTGGACCTAGTATATTTCCCTGCGGAACGCCGGCGGAGATCTCTTGCACATCGGAAACTGCATCATGCAGCGAAACACGGAATGTTCTGTCCGACAAAGGAAGATGGGAAGATTGTATCGTTTTAGCTCGTACACCAGGCCATCATACCACACGTTATCAAAGCCCTTCTCGATGTCGAGAAGTGCCATGGCAGATGATTTAGATACAGGCTTGTTCCGCTTGAGAAATTTTGCGCCAATGAAGAAGTAATCACCATAACCGAGGCCTATTTTGAGGCTAAAGATAAATCGTACTACAAAAATGGTATCGAAAAGAAGATCGCTATAATCGCTGTATCGCTCTCGAAGGCAACTATGTTGAATAATAAAATTGAATTTTGTCAAAACATTTTTTTTTGTTAGGACAAAGACTTATCTACCCAACTGTTACAACTAAGCGTTATATTTGCCGTTGAACGTAAGCGATTTGAACACACCGAACCACATTAATTTGACTCAGTGAATGCAATCAGTTGGGCTGAGAACACTTTTTTTATGTTGGAATATATTACTTAATCATATTAGCTCATCAATTATTTATTTATTTATTTATTTTTAACTTCAAATTTTAAACGTAACGTGGACCAAACTTCAAATCTAAACATAAAAATAAAAAGAAGAATCAAACAAAATATGAAATTTAATTCAAAAAGGTAAATAAAAAGTTTCAATAAAGGAAATATTTTCTACCAAAAATATCGCGAACATATTTAGGAATGGAGTGGTCTAATTTCTTACAATTGTAAATTAATTGATCAGTAACCTCATAAGGTTCTCCACAATCATATGAGTTAGTATTTTTATATTAATACGTTATAAATGGCTGTTACTAATATAACGATATATAATCATTTTTAATATAACTTAAAAAAAAGCAAATAAAATTTCTACTTGTTGATTTATTTTTGAACCATGGATGGTAACTGACTTGTGGATAAATAGAATGACACCAACATCCTCTATGTTGGAATTCAAGTGCCTTTGCCAACTATCCAAAGAATATCCTTTTAATTTTGCATGATATTCTGATGGAAAAATAACAAGATTCACTTTCACATGAAACACCACATTTATCCAAACAAACCGCTTGTTCATTATCTTAAATATTACAATGTGATAGGATCCAAACAAATTTAACTATAAACCCTTGAGAATATAAATCAAAAGAATGAAATTAAAGAATGTGATGTGGAATTTAAATTGAGTCTATTTTAAGTTTGAAGGCAGCTCAAGCTATCTGATCTAATATATATTATGATCGTTGATCAAATTGTAGTTTATAGAAATGAGCCAAAAAAAAATGTATACTCCAACAATCGTTACATTTTGAATAAGAGATATGTAAAATTAAATTGTTCTTGATTGAATTTAACAAATTTACGATCGAAAAGTCCAGAAAGCAAAATGAAAATGTTGTTGTTTTGGTATTTGTTAACATAAAGATAAATAAAGATCCACATATAAAGATAAATAAATTATTTGTAGAAAAGTATAAATGCTTTGTGATTATAAAAACTAACTCAGCAAACAGGCTCTCTAATTGAGTAGAACCATAAACAAAAAAAAAATTTAACAATTGCTGTTGGGATAAATTTCATATAAAGGTTGAAAAATCTATGTTAATGGATTGTTATTCGAAAAACAATGCATAATAAATTAACAATGCAAAACGAAGTTTGAGTAGAAAAATGCCAGATAAAATTTCTAAAGATTGAGTATGAGTGGAATTCCACTCCCATAGCTCAGTCGGTGAAGGCGCAGCTACAAAGCAACACCATGCTGAAGGTGGCTGGGTTCGATTTCCGGTCTGCTCTAGGAATTTTTCGTAAAGGAAAATTTCTCGACTCCCTGGGCATAGCGTATGATTGTACTTGCCACACAATCATACTGATGCAAAAATGGTACTTGGCATCGAAAGCTTTCATTTAATAACTGTGGAAGTGCATTTAGAACACTAAGTTGAGAGCAAGCAATATGCTAATTGTGAAAGGAATATGCTTGAAATGCTAAAGAAGAAGAAGAATTAGTGGAATTCATTAGCTTCAATTTTTTTTCATGTTTAGGATGGGCTCCTCACCAAGTACCAGTGATATTATGTAGAATTAGTTGAAACGTTAAATTATGTTTAAGGGAGGATCTAAAGAAGTGAGCTTGATTAAAATAACCTCACTCAGCTGAATCAAACCGAATGCAATCATAAACGATTCAACATGTAAAAAATAGGCACTGAATTAACATCCACTCTTCTACAGTTCCGTTCATTCAGTTTTGCTCAATTCTATCTCAACGAATATAATGAAACCAGAATGGAAACCAAGAGAATCGGAATAGCTCGCACGAAATAACGCTTGGTTCTGACGGTGTATGCGTATGAGTGAGAAATACTACCTAGATCAAAAAGTTCCCGGAATCACCACCGTGTGGCGCTCTAAGTCTCCCGATTTGAGGTTGCCACGTCTGTCATTACATTCTTAATTTATTCTTCAATTTTTAGCTCGATAGCTTGACATTTGCCGGCGTCGGTGGTGGACTGGTAAGCGTGACTGCTACTTGGCACCCCAGTGTGTCTGGGTTCAATCCCAGTCGACTTCGGTGGTTTTTCTGAGGCGAACAAATCTTGTCACGTCTTCCTTCGGATGAGAAGTAAAGCCGTTTTTCCCGGCTCATATTCATGAGTCGATAGGTAGGGTCCAGGTGGTGGTGTCGTCTTTCTGGCGTCGGTGATTGTCACTATGTAAGGAAATAGGCCGACGGAAAAAAGCTTGACATTTATAAAAGTTACGCCGTATTGAGTACATTTGCAACAACGAGTTTGCATTTGCATGATTTTTTGTTAAAAGTTGTTTCAATGGTGCGACGACATTGCAAATGTTAGAAAAGTGTTTCGGCAACGATACTCTGAACAAAACGGTCGTTTGATATGAGAGAAGTGGTAGGTCATCGACATCTAAAACCGACGAAAACACCAACAAAATCGAAGAATGGGTGTCCGTAGACCGCAAACTGGCCATTAGAGAGATGGCAGAGGAGTTGGAAATTCGTTTGAATCCGTTCAAGACATGTTGGTTAATGATTTGGGCCTCAGACGTGTCGCTGCAAAGCTGGTGCTGAAAGACCTGAATTCGAGGCAAAAAAAGGACCGCGTTGATGTCGCAAAATACATGATTTCCAAGGCCGAATCTGACCCAACATTAGGCCCAACTGGAGAAGAGAAGTGAATTTATGAGTATGACACGTAATCCAGACATGGTGAGTTGAAAACTTAAAATGAGGGTGTGACCGTCCTCTGGTCCTCACAAGTTCCTACCTCATGCCTCCACGAGTCATATGATCACAAGAGACTGCCAGCTGAAACATGGAGATGCTGGTTGGCGTAGCGTGGGCAATGTTGTCATTTTGACTATAGCGAAGTGAGGAGGTGCGACTGAAGATCGTGTACCTAGAAATCAATTTGTATACCCATACCTGCAAATCATATCATATCATAATCATATTCTCATTTAACTGATAATTTCAGGACGCTTTGGATCATCTTTCCATTCCAAAACCATTTTTCTCACCTGGAGCCTGGAGCAACATGACAAGCATCAAAAGCTCAATTTGTTTTTCAGCATTTCAACATAAAGTTTACTTTAAAATTGAACTTCTGAACTTCAACTACTATATTCATAAAAGACTGGTATTCGCTTATAAGCAGTATATGATTAAATTTAAATATTTTGTTTAGTTGTATTATGATAGGATAAGCCCTTCATTTCAGAAATCATCAAACCGGGCTCTTCGATCACTCCATTTGCTGTCTTCAAAATGTAGCTAAAGGGTGTCCACAGTTAAATTGCATCACTTTCAATAAGCTGTAACATTTCGAACGAAATTTTGGGTGAAATGACCTCAGCGTGTATTGTTTACACTGCGTGAGTTTCATTGTGAAATGTGTCGTAGTTTCGAAAATGGAGTCGAAGGAACAGCAAGTGCGCGAGAACATTTTGCACACGCACCTCGACAACCCACTTCTTTCGCACCGAGCCATCGGAAAGATGTTGAAAATTCACCAGTGTACAGTGTCTCGTGTCATAAATCGTTTCGGGGAACGTTTAACTGTCAATCGGAAGAAGGTGAGTTGTAGAAAAAGTGTTTCGTACTGTGTGAAGGATCACAACCCAACAAACATCGGTGTTGAATTACAAGCGAGTGGTTGCTGCCTTTAAACGCAAACCCAACTGTTCCGTTCGGGATGTCGCGAAAAAGCTGCACTTGACCAAAAGTTTCGTGCAGAAAGCCAAGAAACGAGCCGGGCTCCGTTCATTCAAAGTTCAGAAAGCTACAAACCCCAATGAAAAACAGAATAGGACAGCTAAAACACGTGCGCGTAAGCTGTACACACAAATGTTGACGAAACCACACTGCTGCATCATGGACGATGAAACACACGTAAAAAGCCTAAGGCAGTCAAAGGATTTGTTGACTGGACAAGGGTTCGTGGAGTCGCCAGTCCCTTGTCATGGGAAGACACGCGGTTCTGGCCATAGTCTTCCGAAGGTCCTCATTGAGATCGACTGACCCTGCTACAACAAGCCATCACGTAGGCTATTTTCTCGGGGCAACCTGCTGAGGATAGTCCTGCATACATAGGTAATCCTTGCACTGATGGTAGGTTCTTATCACATCACATCACATCACGACACGTAATCCAGACATCAAGCGAGTGAATGGCGTGCACCGAATGAGCCGCGACCGAGAAGGCGATGCTCACAGTTTTCATGCATTACAAGGGAATAAATCCCAGCAAATTTTGGATGAAGGTAGGCAGAGCGAACCGGGATTTCTCATGCTTGGTGTTCATGCGGTCTTGCCTATAATTCTCCGATGTTCTTGGACGTATACGTATACGTATCGAAGAGAATCGAAATGAAATCTTCGTAGATACTCTTAAAATAGTTGATTCTATAATCTGATAAAATAAATAAACCTAAAATACCATGAATAAAAACGTAGAAATCTGGTTCGCCTTTACTCTGATAGGTAGATTCCGATTAGCGTGTAGGACATGTGAGGTTTGTACGTAAGGTCGAGTATCACACCAAGGTCCTTTACTTGATTTTATCTCTGCGTGTCCCCCTCCACTAACCCTTTCCCATCAACTTCCCTTTTCCTTAGACAACACAGTGCAGTACCAACAAAGCAATAACTGAAGCCAACATGAGATGTAGATGTACATGTAGATGCGCTTTTATTATATTCATAAAGCTAATAATTCATATGAAATTCCCAACGTACGAATTTACCAAACATATTTGAGTTAAAACAACGTTGAAATGAGCTCGTTCTTGCATTCTCAGGAAACATTATGATCAAACACCGTCCTGAACCAAATTTTTCTTATCATTCGTATTGGAGCACAAACATATCGAAAATTAGCAAACCAATTCACGAATACAATAGGATTAATGGTTCTATTGCTGTATCCCATGATGATTTATTGTTATCAGTTTCAAAATATCAGTCTTCTTTAAAAGCAATCGAGTTCGTGTTTTATAGTTCACTTGAAAGAATAATTACTGGCTATTCCTGTTGCAAGAAAACACCAGCAGTCAAAACAACACAGCAAGAGATTTCGTTGAATTTTCCGCTCTGTCGCCCAACCGGCTGCGGCAGACAACACACTGCGTTTCACAACACGATATCACGCAAATCGGTGACCAACTGTCTCTAGAGATTTCAATCGAGAATGAGCGGTAGGGATTAAACGGCCAAACAAGCTTAGCATCCCTGACGGATTAGGATTACCAGGACTGCCCGCCGATCTCCAACCTCCACTACACTATAAGCTCGGAGAAATGTTACAATCGACGTGTTTCGAGTGTCTTGTATTGTTCGGAGGTGACAAGTATTTGCGAAACATAAACAATAAGTGAGAAACATTCACACCATCCGTTAAAGCTGAAATAATGTGCCAACAAAGTTCTATAAATACGCATTTACAATAATGTGGTCTACATGGAGGCGAGCGGTAATTAGTAGCAGAATATTAAAGTATAGTATTGTCATGTTCTTAATTTTGTTGTTTTTCTCGTCTAGTACGCAGCAATGGAATGTTTCCCTCGGCAACCTCCGCATCCGTCACGTTTAGGTCTTTCGGTGAATATTTTTCCTCATCAATTATAGCGTGCTCCTGTGGATACACAAATGTTAGAGATGAATGGTGTTTGTACGCAACACGCTGTAATGAGACGTTGTTAGAAATAATTTTAAGTGAACAATTTTTCAAGTTTTGCCCGCGTTAACGTTACCTACGTTTTAAAAAGAAAATCTAGAAGATTCCACTTAGTGGTGGAAATTCTTTTAACCTAATTGAACTCATAAATTTCTTCTATTATCTATGGTGGTTCAGATAACATGCAGTATTCCTTCGAATAAAAATAACAGAGTGGTGCCATCGAATGGGTTTTCTCAACTGCTCTCCATCAAATTGAGTAGAATTTAATTCGCAGCCTACTTGATAGGGGTGTATTATGGACATAAGTCATAAAAAAATAATGTTGGAATCAAATCAACCGTCGGTCATACTTAGTAAAACTTGCACTTTACCTTCATTTTGTAAAAAAAACTTTATCTTCATAGTGTAAAAAAATAATTATAAATTTATTCAGCTGCTCATACGTTATGATGTATTTGAAAATAAATCGCAAACTGTTGAGATATTGTTGGAAACCTAACAATTTCTGCCATCTCAATTTCCAGGGAATACATTGAAACTTCATAGGAATCACTTCAGCAGGCGGTTGAACGTACAAATATGGCTTTTTTTGGAATAATTGTTTTGTAAAAAGCATATAAACATTCATGAACATTGTTCTGTAGCTATTGAGTAAAACTAAATTTTTGATATATTCTATGTTCCTTTCAGATATTCCGGAAATGGATTGTAAGTCAAAAGGTAATACATCCTTCAGTACTTGAATTCAGTTACCAGTACTTCTAGCAGTACTATTCTATTAACACAAAAGCGAGGGTTATAAAACAAGTGTATGTAATATAGGTGGTTATACAAAACAGCGTGTATTGATTCAGTAGCAAAACACAACTAGGATTCTCAAAAGTCAGATTTGTTGAAAAGTAGTTATTTTGAAGCTGAGCTTACGTTATATTCCATCGACACACATATACAATATACAGCAATAATGCAGGAAGTAAAAATATTATAAAAGCTTTGAAAAATGAATTAAATTTTTATTTTGAAACGCATGCTGAAAGACTGAACTTTAGCTCTAAAAATTGCATGCGCTATCTTTTAGGAATGTTTAAGTTTGTGTGATACATATGTTTTCATTACAATTTTTCATTTATATGGTTTTACGAATAATATCCAACATGATGACTGCATGTAGTAAACTATTATTCAAATTTTGGTTGAATATTGCTCCAGATGTTAAGGTCTGGAGCGATATAACATGCATGTGCAGTACCGATCTAGTTTCAGAACAAGAAGACATTGAATTTACAAAATATTTGATTGTATCTACAGGGTGAGTGAGAACTCCTGTCAGTGAATTACAGTAATGGCAAAAAGTGATCACCGAAACGAATAATCTTAAAAAGCGATACCGTTTACATTTAAAGAGACAACTTAGGATTGTATTCGACAAAATTCATCTTATTCTTCCAATATATGTATTCATGCATAGAAATGAATTAAATTCTAAAACTGAAAATATATATGTTAACTTTTCTTGAACTTTTTCTGGTATTTATTGGGAAAATAAAGTGCTTACAAGAGGAATTGTAATGAATGCATAGTAAAATAAGATTGAAGTGTTTAGTATGCCACCTTTCGCCTGAGTCACTGCTTGTAGACGTCTTGGCATGATTTCGACGAGGTTTTAGAGGAATGCTTCATGTTCTGTCTGGCTTTATTCAAAGCTGTGAACAGTTTGGTTATGTTCGTCACTTCACCTTTATCAACCTGTCTATCCAAAATTGCCCTCAAATTTACAATATGGTTGAGGTGTAGTAATTGTGGTGGCCATTCCAACAGTTCAATGCGATTTACTTAGAAGAACGCAGTTGATTTCCGAGGTGTGTGCTTTGGGTCATTGTCGTGCTGGAAAATGAAGTTTTCCTCGAGTCCCATTTTAAGTAGCGATTCCTCCTAATTTTAATTGATTATACCAATGTAATTAACAGCAGGGCCTTCGATTTGCGCGAGATTTCCTACGCCGGACCAACCAAAATACCCCCACATCATAATGCTCCCTCCACCATGCTTCACAGTCTTCTGTACGTTCTGCTCCCACAAGCGTTCCCCCGGCTCCATCCAAACAGGAGGGCGTTGTTTCTTGAAAAACAATTCAAATTTGCTCCCATCAGACCACACCACTTGTTTTCGGAATTCAACGGGCTGTTCAGCATACTTTTGAGGAAATTTGAATCGTTTGATTTTGTTGACTTTTTTAATTAGAGGACGCCGACTTGCATACTAGCTCTCCTGATTCTTGCAGTCTGTAGCGAATAATTATTTCGGATACCTTCAGATTCAAGTTCTCACGCATAGCACGACTCGTTATTGATGAACATCTTCTTGCCTCTCGCACGATTCTAGCATCATCGCGTGGTGATGTTAGACGCTTCCTCCCACGACCTGATTTACCTACCGCACGTCCATATTGTTCGAAATTCTTCCATACCTTCCTTACACCTGAGTAGTTTAAAAGCAATCTTCCGGAACGATTCATGGTTCTGGTGAGATTACGGATTTTTAATGGAATTTGCTTAGTTTCCATCTTAAAACACGAATAATATAAATCTCAGCGACTAGGAAAGTTCAAAAACGACTCAATTTCGGTAAAAAAATGTTTTTTCTTTTAAATATAAATAGAAAAGTAAAACTGTATGAATAAAATATAAAAGATAATGAAAATTAAGTCAACTGTGCAGAAGTAAGTGAGAGTAAATAATCATATTTTTAAAAGTTTTGAAGTGATGATAAATT
>JAHHFK020005811.1:0-38988 GCA_024533555.2 Aedes koreicus | reverse complement strand
TTTCGTGGAAGGATTGGTTGCCTGCTCAATGTTGGAATCAAAACGCAAAGTATCTGTCTCGGGTTCCCAGCCAACGCCCAGATCGTTCCGCAGGCCCTTCAGAACGTTCAGTTGATTCGATGTCCACTTCCGAAGCTCGATTCCCTCTTTGGACAGCAGTTTGTTCAATTCGATATGGTCTCTTTCACTGATTGCGCTCCTCCTATAAAATAATCAACGTAAAAATTGGTCACGGCACCAATTTTATGGTGACGCCTATCGTTAGAGTATCCTACGTTCTTTTTGGATCTACTTAACTTGGAGAACCACAATATTCACATGAGCGACTTTCGGGTGGATTTCTTCGCTTAGATGCTTGCAATCTACAATAGGATGTCGTTCACCATCAAATTCAAACCAAATTGCAATCACAAAACTAATTGTTTATTAATATGCGCCGAAAGCTAGAGGACAACCAATTAAGTTATGAAACAAAGAGAAAGTAAACAAAGAGAATCTTTCATTGCAGTAATCGCTTTTTTTTAAATATATTTCTAAATGTATTTGTTAAAAATTATAAGGTACATACATTAGCAATCGAGATGAAGTAGTATTCGGTTTAGTGGTTTTTTGTTGTTATTTGTTTTGAATCGAGTTTTATTGATAGTTTTCGCTATAGTCGGCATACAGGTCGGTTTTTGAATCCGGAGATCAAGGGTTCGATTTCCGATGCAGTCTAATTTCCTTTCTAGTGGGGAATTCGTTCGACTGCCCTAGAGCATAAGCATAAGCACTACACCACTAGATGCTTTGAAATGGCAAAGAAAGCCCTCTGGGTTAGGCTAAAAGGGGCTCGTCAAGAATGTCTTCCCAGCGAAGCGCAACATGATTGTGTTTATGGAAGACGAGACGTACCTGACGCTCGAAGGCACTAACTGGCAGGGGACCGGTTATTACAGGTGCCCCAGGAACAAAGGAGGTGAGCAGTGACATCTCCCACACGAAGTTCCCGAAGAAGGTCCACTTGTACCTGACAATTAGTGACAATCAGACTATCTTCTTTTATTCGGGACTTGCGGTCAACGGGGTGGTATACAGCACGAAGTGCTAACCAGAAGTTACGGCCTTCATTAAAAAACACCACCCGAAGGACGATGTCGTTTTCTGGCTGGATCTGGCTGGATCTGGCCTTGGTACATTATGCGAAGCGGTTGCTGGAGGAGATAGAGCGTTTGAAGATCCCATTCGTTCATAAGAACGCCGATGCAATGTGCCCCAGTTTCTCCTAATTGAATATTTTGGGCAAACCTGAAGCGGAGAATCTATTTGAACAGTTTAGCGGTGGAAAGTGAAAGACCAGAGTTGAAGAATATGCCAACATCTTTTTTTTTCGACGGCTATGGCCAAGTTCAGACCAACTGCCTCATTAATTGATACAGGAATCAATGAAACATTGTTTATTTTTTAATGCAAGCGTTAGTATGATTGTGTGGCAAGTACAATCATTTCCTAAGCCCAGGGGGTCAAGAAATTTCACTTTAAAAAAATGCCTAGTATAGACATGCAATTGAACCCAGCTTCCTCCAGCATGGTGTTGCTTTATAATTGCGCCTTAACCGACTGAGCTAAGGGAGGACCTAAGCAAAAATATTTCATAATTCGATTGGCATATGATCTTTAAAAGTGTTAGAAGTCTGAGATGCCACCGAAAAATACGAATTATAGGCTTGCTCAACGCCGTGTTATAGTGCTTCGCAGAAAACTTACACAGCTCGAAAAAATAGTGCGACTTTTTGTTCAATATCATGCACATAAATAAAGCTGGTCAAAAGCCAGCTTGCCGTGTTTTTCTTTTGCTCCGTCGATTTCGTGAAATCAAACATTTTTTTCAGTATTGGATACAAAATATTCAAATCAAACATTGATTCATTGATTGGAAGTGAGCCGGAAGTGACTGTGCGGAGAGCGGTTCCAACGAACCTGGTGTTTCGTAGTGTGTTCTAACGTTTGTTTCGGACACTACGCCACCAGGCTACCGGATGAGAAGCTGTGTCCGAACGAAACTGCACCGGAAGCCAAAACAATTGCGACGCTGGTGTTCCACCTGTTCGTTTTGGCCTGGTTTTGTGCGTTGTCGAAGGCTGTAATCACTCGATGATGAATTGCAATGCAGTGGAATTCCGAGGTATGTATAGTTTTAAATGCTATGGCGATAATTTTTAACCATTACTCAACCGTCAAAGGAAAAACATATTTTTAGGCATTCTTTTCGTTGAGAGAGCGAGGAATGGCGCAATAACTATAAGCCATATGAGGCTAGGACTAAAGTTAATGCTTGGGTCCCAATCGTTTGAAAAAAAAAATAGAGCATCCTTAACCTTTTTAGACTAGATGCTCCCAATGATCATTTTAAAATAAACTTCTGTTCTGTACACCAAATAGGGTATTCTGTTTAACTAATTGCTTTTATTCATTTCCTTCTTTCCTTTGATATCTACTGAAGGCTGTATGGGTTCCCTGCTCCTTCTTAAGGTAGATACCAAATCCTCCCTATTTCCAACGTTTGCATGGAAAGGCCAGGTGAGCGATCGAACAGTGTCTTCGAGGAGATTTTTGCGCGAAGAAACGTATCAGTAATTGGTTCCGTTTTATGGTGACATGTAATGTCTTGAACGAATTATTCCCCATCGTAGCTCCGTCCACGAGGTGTGCAAACTAATGCAAATGCATAAATGAAGCGTCACAACACTTACAATCTTCCATTATAAATCGTGCGAAGTTCTTATACATTCCAAACATTGTCGATAATAATGTATGCAAAAGCTCGTCTTTGTTAGACTTTGTTAGATATTTTATGCAAGTTGCTGCTACGTTTGAAATGAAAAAGAATTTTTCATGCTCTCATATTTACAACACAATGAAAATTCCGATTTTTTTCATGTGTAGTAAGCAGACACAAGCATAAATCAGAACACCAAAGTTGGTAGCAACTTGATGTCCCAAAAATAGGAACTCAATAGACCAACTGCCCGTTGAAAAGAAACCAAAGAGACCCAACTAATATCAATTTGAAGAAGAGGTGGCGACCCCGACGTTAAAATCCATACCTCTCACGCCAAAGTCACGAGCTCGGATCTCACCCCCGGACAAGTTACGAAAATACCCAAAGGGTATGTGAGTGGCTACGACGGGAGATGAACCAGCCCTGGGCTGAAAATCTCGATAATCAAGGAACCAACCAATTTGAGGAAGTTCTTCAGTCTTTTCTTCTAGAAAGCTAAATAACTTCTCCAAATTTGTTTGAACAAGCCGTTATTCGGCGCTGATGATTGTTGGAAAGACCAGAAAGATACCATAAAGAAAATTAAATGCTGTGTAGACATGTTGGGCCTGTACAATCAGGAGTTCTAATTAGGGCTTTATAAAACTGATGGAATTGATAGGAGCATAGGGTGCTTAATGTATCTGCCACCAGGCCATCAAAATACTACTCCAGATTAAGTTCCCAGTAGCTTCATGTTAAAAAATTTCGATAAAAAAAATGATTTTGTTCTGCACTTTTAATCAAAAATAAATTTTGGATACTTAATGGTGGAAAAAAGTCGTGTTTGCATGTTCTACCTGTTGTTTAAACAGGCAATAAGTTAATTCTTATCGTATGTATGGCTAAGCCCTTGGATTCAATCGCGAATGAGAAAACACTACCCAAAGAAAACATCGAGAAACACAACTACTACAACGTGTTCAACTTATAATGGAATGAATGGAAGCATTCACGTAAAACACTAGGTTAGAGTCCCATTTTAATAGGCCGAAACGCCTAAAAATTTTAAATTACGATTTACTTTGGCGCTTAGGCATCCATAGAAAAACTATTCTGCAGTTAATATTACGGCAAAATAAGAAACAAAGAAGATGTTTTGCTATTGCAAATTTTCCCAATTTTAATTAACAGTGTTCTCAGCAGCCTTAGTATCCATTCAGCTTATACGAAAAAAAATATTCTATAACTTACACAAGGTTCCTTTGGATTTTAACCAGCTCCCTTGGCTAACTGATCCAGCGTCAGTAGAAGCGGAAGTTTGTTTTTATTCAGGTGAATTTGACTATAGGATTGCAAAGCAAAAAGCTTTAAAACTGGCATCGAAAGTGAAGTACTCCTTGATCAAAATCATCTATAACATTTTTTTTTTCTATAATTGAAGAGCAAAATCACACTTAAATCCCACTTTGTCTTTACTGGGCCAACAATTAGCAGCTGATCTTTGGACGTGTCAGATTAAATAAATTTTTCGACCCCAGCCTCGTCTAAAACACTAAACATTGTAGCAAAATTTGAACATTTTATGGTAAAAAAGAAACAGAATCCTCTCCTTAACATTTCCACACATAAACTATAACCTTTCTAACCGTTAATAAACAAATAGTAATCAGTTCATGTTTAGTGAAAACAGTATGAGTTATTATTGTTAAATTATAAACAGTTAAATATGGGTTCCAAAAATCAGTACCAATTTGTGTGATATCTTTCACTTTAAAGAATGTTCATAGTCTTTGTCCCAAAATTATAGACCAAAACAATTATAGTTACTACTGGGCTAAGTAACCCTTTTTTAAGATAAAAATCGTGGAACAGATTCTACTTTTAGACCCAAGTAATCAGAAGAAAAAAAAGGCTATTAATGACTACTACGACACTAAAGACTGTACTCGAAACAAATGAGACACAATGATGAGCTTTTACCCTTTTTACGTGCGGGTAAAAAATGATGAAACTTGTTTGTTGTTTGAAGAGGGCTAAGTGTGAAATGTTTTTATGTTGACAAAATGTCATCACAATCTGCGGCGCGGCTGGTGTTACATAACAATTTTGTTTTTGTACCAAAAGACTTCATGAAGGCTAAACGTCGTAACAGGTAATGAATTCGAAAACGAACTGGATTTGAAGAAAGAGTGGGTAGAAGAATCATAAGAAGTCGGCACCGCTATTGCCCAAAACCGTATGAGTGGTTTCAAGGGCAAACAATGCATAACAGTGCCTTATGGAACTTCATCCGAACTACAAGTTGTTAAGAATACGATTGGGAACTCTTACTCATTTAGATTTCTTTTTAGATTTCTTAGCTACTTAAGCTACTCAATAAATGTTTTATGTTACATAACAGAAGACCTTTGTGGAAGAGCAAGATATGTGTCATATTACGCCGCCCCGGACAGCCGAAGAAATGAAAAGATTAGAACAGTTTTCTGGCAACGGAAATCCCCAGGAGCCGAGGATGTTCGGATGGAGTTCCTCAAGTACGCGGATGGAAGTACAGTACACAGAACATTATTCACTAAAAACTTGGAAGATAATTTGGATAGAGAATAGATTGCCGAGGGATATGTCAGCATCTATCCGGGTACCAATTCCAAAAGTTCAAAATCTTAAGAGAGTAGAAGATTTCAGAAGAATATGTTTGTGCAAAGTAGTCTACAAACCATATGGTAAAAATGGTTACGTAATAAAGGGTGTATTCGATAAAAATGGCACACACGTATATACTCATCAAAATTAAACTGATTATCGGATTTTCTTAAAATTTTCAGGGAATGAAGAGCTACTAATGAGTTTTGATTTACAACATTTGTTTTATTCAATTTTGTCTCCCATCCCGAATGCCCGCACCTTCCTTTTCACTCCACCCATCCAATTTTGTACAACCGATTTTCCCAGTGTTTTTGTTGTTTTTACCCAAATTTTCTTCAATTCTAGCTCTGTTTTTATAGTTTTGGGATGTTTGCGAAGTTCCGTTTTCCTAATTGCCCAGAATTTTTCAATTGGACGAAGTTCCGGTGAATTTGGTGGGTTCATATCCTTTGGCACAAAATTGACTCCGTTGGCTCGGTACCACTCCAATACGTTTCGAGCGTAGTGGCAGGATGCTAGATCAGGCCAAAACAGAGTTGATCCTTTGTGCTTCTTAATGAATGGCAAGAGACGCTTCTTAAGGCACTCTTCCGTGTAAATCGCACCGTTTATTGTTCCGGAAGTGATGAAGGGAGCACTTATTTCACCACATCCGCAAATCGCCTGCCAGATTAGAAACTTCTTTGCCAATTTCGATAGTTTCTTCTTTCGTACATCCTCCGGAACATCGAACTTCGACTTGGCAACGAAATATTCTTGCCCAGGAAGTTGACGGAAGTCGGCCTTGACGTATGTTTCGTCATCCATCACGATGCAACCGGATTTGGTGAGCAGCTTCGTGTAAAGTTTCCGGGCGCGGGTTTTCGCAGTGATGTTTTGTTTTTCATTCCGGTTTGGGGCTTTTTGCACATTGTAAACATGTAACCCAGCACGCTTCATGGTTTTCTGCACACAACCGACTGACACCTTAGACTTTTTAGCGACATCTCGAATTGACATGTTTGGACGGTTCTTGAATTGTTGTACGACTTTTCTGGCCATTTTACTGTCCATTGGACCACTTTTACGACCACTCCCTTCCTTCCTTTGGACACTCAGACGCTCCTTGAAGGTTCTTATTACACGAGACACAGTTGTATTTGCAATTCCGAGCCTTTTAGCAATCCACCGGTGGGACGCCCCTGGATTTTGATTGTGAGTGCACAAAATTTTCTCACGGACAATTTCTTGTTTCGACGACATGACTGGAACTACTGAATGTATAACTATGAAACTTGGCAGATGTAAATAATACACTATGAATAAGATCTACTCAAATTTCTAGGTTTTTTACTCATACGATTCAAAAGTTACAGAAGATTTTCTGTGTGCCATTTTTATCGAATACACCCTTTAGATTGAGAGATTTCACAGATGATACGGGTTTGCGTCAGGCAGCCTTCACGGAAGGTCGATCAACAGGCGATCACATATTTTTAAAACGTAAGTTGATGGAAGAGCATTGGAACGCAGGAGAACCCCTTTATAGCATCATTAGATATTAAGAAGGCTTTTGATAACGTTAGGCTGGATAAATTGAGGGAAATTTTATCGGAACTGGAGGTGTCAACTCATATAATCGATAGGGTTTTATTTTGTGCCAAAGAGGACAGTGCTAAGGTTAAATTTCAGAATTAATTTTCAGATGAAAAGGCATCAAGCAGGGCTGCCCTTTGTCGCCATTTCTTTTTAATTGAGTAATTCAGAATGTTCTTCAAAAGGTAGGGAGTAAGATACAACGTTTACGGTTAATTGGAATGGGTTCGCTTTCACTGCCAATTGCCCTAGCATTTGCAAATGATCTGCTTGTTATAGTAGAGAAGATGACTTAGAGAAGATTATCGCAGCTTTAGAGGAATGTTCGGCAGAGGTAGGATTAGAAATTAATACTAAAAGAAAAGTCAAATAGTTATAAGAACTCCTAATGCAGCAAAAAGTATACCAGATAAGATAAAATTAAACGGAAAGGAGTTTGAAAATAACAAAATCATTTAAAAATATTAAATAAAATATATAATTAATACACAACAACTCAGCAAATAAAAGAAAAAAAAAAAAAAAAAAAACAAAAACCACGCAAAAACATTAAAAAAAAAAAAAAAAAAAAAAAAAAAAGGAAATAAAAATATATAAAATTCTCTCCCCCCCACCAAAAAAGAAAAAAAAAAAAAACGACAAACACAAGAAAAAGAAAAAAAAAAGAAAAAAAAAAAAAAAAAAAAAAAAAAAAGAAAAAAAAAACAAAAAAAAAAAAAAGCAATTAAGAATACGAAAGGAAACCAATAAATCGAAGAGTAGAAAGAATTTACGGAACTTAGAGGGTGTACGGAATCAAATTGCGACACACACGAGTATTCGGCAAAATTCGCCCGTTCAACCAATCATCTTCAAACTTTCAGGGAGTAAAATAAAACATGTTATGAATATTTTCCCATGTTTGTTTTATTCAATTTCAATTCCATATCCAAATGCACGAACCTTCTTCTTTACTCTACTCATAAGGTCCTGTACAACATTTGGACCAACTTTTTTTTGCGTGGCAATCCATTTTTTCTTCATATCTTCCTCCGATTTCACTTCCTTAGGATGCTTCCAAAGTGCCTGTTTCATGATGGCCCAGTACTGTTCAATTGGCCGCAGTTCCGGTGCGTTCGGTTGAGATGCTTCGGCACGAAGTTGACCCCCTTAGCCTTGTACCACTCCAAAACCTCTTTCGAGTAATGACACGAGGCTAAATCCGGCCAGAAAATCGTAGGACCATCGTGTGACCTCAGAAGAGGAAGTAGACGCTTTTGAAGGCATTCCTTTAGGTACACCTGCCCATTGACCGTTCCAGTTGTCACGAATGGGGTGCTCCGCTTTCCACACGAGAAAATTGCTTGCCAAATCATATATTTTTTGGCAAACTTTGACATCTTCTGCTTTCTAACGTCCTCAGGGACATCGAATTTATGATGAGCAGTGAAAAACTGGAGCCCCGGAAGCTGCCGGAAGTCTGCTTTTACATACGTCTCATCATCCATAACGAGGCAATATGGTTTCGTCAACATCTGGGTGTAGAGCTTCCGTGCACGTGTTTTACCTACCGTATTCTGCCGTTCATCGCGATTAGGTGCCTTTTGTACTTGTAGTCCTTCACGTTTTTTCGCATCTAGCACGAAAGTTTTGGTTAGATTTAGTTTCTTCGCCACATCTCGGACTGAACTGTTGGGATTCCTTTTGAAAGCTT
Organism: Aedes koreicus; assembly: GCA_024533555.2. Lineage (NCBI taxonomy): Eukaryota > Metazoa > Arthropoda > Insecta > Diptera > Culicidae > Aedes > Aedes koreicus. The sequence continues at coordinate 30,331 of JAHHFK020005811.1, read as the reverse complement.
GAACTACCCGCTTGTGATACGGAGATCCATTTTTGCCACTTTTTTCTTTCCGATCGATGGTCGTGATTTAAAACACGAGACACCGTGAAATGTACCATTCCCAGCTTCCTGCTGATGGCACGATGAGAAAAATCCGGATTTTCGAGGTACGTGCGCAAAATTTCTTTGCGCCGCTGCTGTTCTTCCGACTCCATCTTCGCAACGATTGCACATCTGCTAGTGAAACTTACAAAGCGTAAACAAATACACATTGAACTAATTCCACCCAAAATTTCAATAGAAAATACATAAAGGGTAAAAAGGTACAGCCATTTAAAAGTGGGGCAGTTTGATTCCGTACAACCATTATTATGGTGATATCATTGAAGAATTTTAATAGTATAAAGTGATAGTAACAAAATCTTAGAAATAGTTATTAGAATTTATTTTGGAATCAGTATTATATAAAATGATCAATTATTGGCTTGCCATTCAATACTCTATCTTAACTAAATGGTTGTAGAACTATTTAATTAATACTTTTTCATTTATTGTGTATGGACGTGAGGGAGGTTAGGAGGATTGTAATAAAAAATTTGTATTTTGAGATGTTAATTTTTCATGTGAGAATACTTAAGACCTTGTAAAGAACGAGCAGTTCTTGATCCTTTTCATTTTGGATCAGCCTATAAAAGCATATGAGTCATATACGAATAACAAGCAAATTTTAAATTGTTTTTGAAAGATCTTTCCTCATTTTTATTGCTCACAACAATTTAATTAGGAACAGTAGAAATTTGCAATACCTCAGCACATTGACTTTTACAATTAAAAACTAAAATAAAATTGTCAATTGATCTAAGCTACAATATAGTCGTGAAATTTTCAACAATTTGGATCTTAACATTTTTTTTATAAATCATCTGTTATGCTAAAAGTTTCCACTGTTCTTATAACAACTATATAACTGTGATTAAGGGGGATACAAGGCAGTCGAAAAATTTGTTGACTAGACAAGGGTTCGTGGAGTCGGCAGTCCTTTGTTGTTCCTCATTGAGATCGACCATAGTAGCCCAACTTGTTTCAATAAAGCATGAAAACCTCATTTGAAACAAATTAGGGATAGTTTTGTTTGGCTATGTACCTCAAGCTCCTACAGAACAGCAACGGAAAAAGCCCAAGGGGTGGATCCTATTAGCAACTTGACATTGTTCCTCTAAAGTTGCAATAGAATTTTTTGAAAATATTAAATGTTGTATATCGTGTTGCAAAAAATCGTTGTAAATCGTGTTGACTTTGAAAAATATCAACGCTTTTGAATAAATCTTCGAGAATAAAGCATTGTTTCTGAGGTTGAGAAAGTACAAGTTGTGTAAAATTATGTTTATATTTGAAAATAAAAACAATTTTTTCATGAATTTAAAGATTACTAAATCATTATAGGCTCCTGTTGGGTTCAAACTATGAAGGAATGAGTAAAATTTCAAGATCTCATATTGTATTGCAAAATTTTGGCATATGACGACAACGAACAAACCAAACCGGCTGAAATTATTATGAATCCATTCTTACCACGTAAATTGCGTCTAAAATATTATTCTATCTCGAAGTTGTAGATAACTGGACAACAACGACAGCAATAATTTGATTATGGGTTTGCTTTGTTTACGTATACTTAAAACATAATGCTTAAAATTGATTACTGAATTTCACAGATCTAAATAGGTTACTTAACTTATAGCTGCCTTTTCGTTCAAAGTATTATATAACGTTCTGAAAGCAGGATGCTTGCTTGGAATTTACAGCAAAACAACAGTTTCGCAAAATGTTCAATCCATAAAAAATAAACAAAATAATTAAGAAATAAACCATTTTTTTACTAAACTTAAAAAAAAATCTATGGCACATTCAGTGAAAATTGCGTTAGTATCATTTATTTTTTCATATGTTTCAAGACTGAATTATTCACAATTTAATTATCTGTGAGTTTGGCTTAAATCACTAAAAATCTTCAATTGTTAAAATGTTTTATTACAGTAACTGAAGAATCAACTGTTTTTAAGTGAAATTTATTCAGCAGTTTCCACTTTTCCATATCCCAAAGTTCGGAAGAAGTATTTGAAGATAATCATCTTCATTTTGGAACTATATATTTAGATAAACAGAACCAACAAAGATGACTTAAAGCAGTGGTTCCCAACCTTTTTGGGCTCGCGACCCCCTTTTTGAATCAGTAATGACCCCGTGACCCCCTTGGAAAACTAATGTGATTATGTTGCGATAAAAAATAAAGAAATACATCAATTAACGATCTTTTTGATTTATTACGACATTTTATGTTAAAGAAATAAACACCCTCAGTGTGATTGCTGCGCCTGGATTTGGGACACTAGATTTGAAATTCGAGGCTGTGCTTGAGACAACGCCTATTTCATGTCATCTTCAACGTTCAGTCTATTTCTTGTCTTCGTTTTGATTTGAAGTAGAGTTGAAAATCCGCTTTCACAAACCCCAAACACCCCCCCCCCCATACCAAGGTATGTTGACACGAATGGGATTAGGATCTTCAATGCCTCCATGGAAACTTTGGGGTACGAGCCATACATAGCACACCAGAACTGGCTCAGTTCCTTTTCATGAAACAAATCGCGAGACGAAGAATCGTTTTTCAGGTCCAAGTATTCATCCTGTATCTCATCTGGAAGGCTAGCCACATCCAATGAAGATGAAAACGGGTTGCGTACTAAAGCAGCTACTTTTTGCTTCAACACGGGGAAATACTTCTCAAATTGCTGCTCCAGTGAGTCCAAATGTGCAATAATGTCTGCTTGGAGAGCCGAAGTCAGCTCGCTTGCTCCTTTACCGGTCATATTACACAGACGATCAAACATGGCAATATTTCCCATCTTAACTTTTCGGCGCCAATTTTTTAGTTTTTCCGCGAAAACATGAAGTTGATCTTGGAAGTGAACAAGATTGGATTGTTTGCGCTGAAGTTTCAAATTCAGCAAATTCAGATGCTCAAAAACATCAACTAAGTAAGCAAGACGTTTCTGAAAGTCTCGTTAATTAAAATGTGCAAGGAAATCATTTTTCCCTTGAGCTTTCAAAAACGTTTGGATCTCATCCTTCAACTCGAAAACACGGTTGAGTACATTACCCTTCGACAACCTGCGTACGGAAGTGTAGAAAAGAAGAACCTTATGATCTGAGTTCATTTCTCTGCAGAGTTCCTTGAATAAACGTGTATTCAGGGCTCCAGATTTAACATAGTTAACAATCTTTATGACCAATTCCAGTACTTTCAATAACCCTTCCGGCAACGTCTTGCTGGCAAGAGCATATCGATGGATCATGCAATGGACATCTGCGGCATGTGGGGTAAGCTCCTTGACCTTTTTCTGTAATCCAGATTTCTTGCCAAGCATTGCAGGAGCTCCATCGCTGCAAACCCCACAAAGTTTTTACCACTGCAAGTCACCAGATTCAAAAAACGCCTTGGTTTTAGCCATGATATCATCGCTTTGGGTAGTAGTTTCCAAGTCACAACAGAAAAGAAACTCCTCCTTCAAGTCGCCAGCAGAGCATACGTACTTCACAAACACCAACAGCAATTTATTGAATACTTTACCTATTCAAGTTGACAGTATTTAGTTTGCAGCGGTAAACCAAAATCTCAGCAAATGTGGAAGCAACAAATTGGTCGGTTGATTGATTCGGAAGACAAAACAAATGAGCCAACTACTACTGCGCATTCATTGAGTTTTTCTTCACGTTTAACGACGCACCAAGACGCACACTAATACTTCAACTCACATCTCAGTAAGAAGGAAAGAGCAAGTAAAAAACGAATCCATTCAATCGCGTGTGCTAGCAAGAAAAAGACAATGGAAGAAGCAACTGTCCTTCGTTGCCTTCCGTTTACCACTACTCTACTCTACTCGAACGAATTACACGGTGTTCAATAAGTTCGAATACAAGTTTTCATCATTGCGTAGGTATGCGCCATGTACATATTCTGCATTGGTATTGGTGTCAGCTTTAGCTTCATTCATACGCTACCGAATGTGCGCGGTGTTGACATTCTGTTAGTTGTTGTTTGTTTGTTACGCGCGATGAAAGAGTATCGGGACTTCGTAATTAAGCGTTTTTTGAACGGTGAGCGACCCGGCGATATATTCCGGCTGCTGAAATCGCATGGGGTCAAGCGGAACTTTGTCTACACGACCATCAGGCGATACCGGGAGACGTCCTCGACCAATGACCGTGCGAGATCCGGTCGGCCGCGTTCAGCGAGGACGCCACGGGTCATCAAGATCGTGAGGGAGCGAATTCGGCGCAAAAAGAACCGCTCAATCCGGAAAACGGCTGCAGATCTCAACGTTTCCATTGGAACCGCTCACACCATACTCACCAAGGACCTTGGTTTCAGGCCTTACAAAAACGTAAGGTCCATGGCGTTTCGGAGGCTACCAGCAAAAGCGGTTGGATCGAGCTAAGAGGATCCTCTCTCGGCACGCTGGTCAGGAGTTTGTTTTTTCGGACGAGAAACTGTTCGTGCTGCAGCAGCCGCACAATGTGCAAAATGACCGGGTGTGGGCGCCATCGAGGGACAGCATTCCTGAATCCAATATAAACATCCCTCGGTTCCAAAGTGCCGCGTCGGTGATGGTTTGGGGGCAGTATGCAAACGTGGTAAGCTACCCTTGGTGTTTATTGAAAAAAACGTCAAAATCAACGCGGCGTACTACAAAACTGAGGTTTTGGAAAAGGTTGTTGCCCCCAGTCTCCGAAGCCTCTACGGCGATGAGCACTACGTGTTCCAGCAGGACGGTGCACCAGCCCATACGGCAAATGTGGTTCAAGCCTGGTGTAAGGACAATTTAACCGCTACTACATTCTCGGAGAGGTGGAAATTAAGAAGAAGAAAAAAATCGCGCCAAAACAATCATCGCAGTCATCATCAATTCCGCTATATGTACGCTATCGGCCCCGGGGAGCAACAATCCATTCACGTATGTGTGTGCTCCGAACGAAACGTCCTAGTCCATTCTGCGTGCGATTTTGTCGCGCGGTAATGCTTTGAGATGGGAGAGGAACGCGTGGGATTCAAGTCAGGTCAAGTTGTTTAGTGGCGATGAAACAAAAATTTGAACTATTCACGCTCCTCTCGTATCACGGGCCAGAGCAGACGATCAACAGCAGCGTGGCGTGGCATGGGGTGCAGAGCGCGGTTGAACAGCTGTAGGAAGCCACCACCCCGACAGTCAGCGGCGGCACGGCGAGAGTATCGATTCCGAATCGAAAGAAGCATGTTATTTATAATCATCCATAAGAGATTCCAACGGGCCAGACAGCAGTGTAAATATTTAAATTATTAGTTTTTTTTGCTGCTAATATACATAATATTTTTTGCTATTTTGATGATTTTTTGGAATGAGTCTGGCGGGAAGGTGCATTCTTGGTTGGCATTGGGATGAACTTCCGCTGTTGTGATTATGACTTACTAGGGGGGATTACGTCTAAAGATCGGTTACGATGCCAAGCTTTTACCAAAATGAAGTCGGCAGTGTTACACAAGTTTCATGCATGGTGGATTTTCTAGCAAATGAAAGGGGTCATTGAATGCAGTTTTGTCACCTGTTGTTACGGCAAACTCCTTATATCCAAATATCCTCAAATATTTGTACAATTGTAATAAGCAAAACAAATAGGCCTTCAAATGGTGAGTTGACAACATTTGAGGAGGGTGCGAAAGACCTCTGGACTGCCAGCTGGAATATGGAGACGCTGGTTGGTGTGGCCTGGGCAATTTTGACAGTAGCGAAGTGAGAGGGTGCGATTGAATAAATTTGCATACCCATACCTGTAAATCATATCATATTCTTTATATTCTCATTTAAATAACAATTTCTAGCGCCCTTTGGATTCGTCTTTGCATTTCAAAACCTTTTTATCCCAAGAAACTGAAGCAACAAGACAAGCATCAAAGGCTCAATTTGTTTTCAGCATTTCAGCATAACATCTACATTAAAATTGCAATTGTGAACTTGAACTATTATACCATATTTATAAAAGACTGGCATGCGTTTATAAGCAGTATAGGATTTTATTTAAATATTTTGTTAAGTGGTATTATTATTAGATAAACATTTGTATCAGAAATCTTTAAATGTAACTAGAATAGTATAAAGAATTTTTTTATTTGTTTGATTTATTTATTTGTTTGATTTTATTATCAACAGACTAGTTTGGTGTCCAAATGATAAAAACTATAAGGAACAGCCCAATGGACCGTTGTATGCAAAGTTGACGTAGGACTACGCAGCAATCGTAATTCCCATACACGTCAGGGCCATCCGCTAATTGATTTAAGTCAGTTCTGAAAAGGGCCAAGAACATTCTATTGTACACTCTTTTAGAAAGCATTTGGTGGCTCGAAAAAGTATTTTCTACGAGTGGTTGAGAGGGCCACTATTTCTAACGCGTAGAAGATATTATGGATCTGTTGATTCATTGGTTGTTCAATGCGCTTTGCCATTTACTCTGGGTTTTTTTTTTTTTTTTTTTTTTTTTTAAAAAAAAAAAAAAATGCGATTGAACTTGGGCTTTCTTTCTTGGTTCATCTCGTGGGATGATTGATTCTTGTCTCGTTGTCACGGGCGGTTTTGTAGGCCAAATGTTGGTAGGCTTCTTCAGCCATGTTTCTCACAGCGAGGTTGACGGAAGCATCGGCAACAACAGCCAACTGCAACAACGTCTCTCTGGGCAACGACTGCTCGCCGCCGCCAACTGCGATCCGTGAGCCACTGCACAGCATAACGACTGTCGTAAGACTGAATCAAAATGTTCTGCTAAAAGCTATGAGGTAAAGGGGTCGGATGCTAGTGCACGAAAGAAGGCGGTACCAACGTAGGCAATGTGATACAAATTGCACCAAAGGGGACGAAACTCAGTTATTGCGCCACAATAATTAATTGCGGGAGTGTGAGCTGGAAGACCGGTATAGACTAGAAAATAAGAAGAATGATTAGTAATTTCGGATGATTTTCTTAACCGAACCTTTCCTAATTTGCTTGCCACCGCCAGCAACTAATCCGCTATGCATAGCTAGGAACTACAACGAACTCAACCACATGGTCGGTCTGAAGTGACGCAGTTCGACTCGAATTCCGTACGTTGGTTGTTCAACGTTCTTTGTCATTTAATACGGGACCCAACGTTTAAGGAATGCTATGTTCAGCCGGCGCGCGGTAATTGAAATTTATTTCAAACATCACAAGAGAAAATTTCAACCAATCTCTGCCATATTGTTAAAACTATATAGGAGATTGTTAATTTATAGTTTGTCAACTATAAGGGTAAATGTCGAGACAATAACGGAAACGGTCGTCAACAATAAGGGAAATGGTCCAGGAATGGTTTGTGATTGAGCGGGCCGCCAGTCGCAGAATGAACAAAGAGGTAGAGATGAAAGTAGAATCACTTATTGACACTATGTTGAAGAAGTACGACTGCTTGATAAGGGACGACGAAACATATTGCAAAGTTGATTCAGAGCAGATTCCGGGACTAGAGTATTATACATCGGTTAAAAGAGGAGAACTGCTGCACATTTTAATCAAACAAAAAAAACTGTCAAAGTTTCTAAAGAAATTTCTCGCAGCGCAGGCTAAATGTGGAAGCGACATTTTCATCACGACTGGCACCATAAATGGACAAATTTACTTGAAAGATGTTTTAAATAAACGAATATTGCCATTCATTCGGAAATTGATGCATTGCTAATAACTTAAATATTGCCCCAAGGCAGTGCAATCCATCAAATTTGCCAGAACTCCGTCCGATCGAAATGTATTGGGCTTTGGTTGAAAAGAATCTTCGAAAAACGAATAGCATACCGACTGATGAGGAAAATTTCAGGCGTAAATGGCAAAAGGCCACGAAATAAGTGTCGGATGACACTGTACAAAAACTCATGTAAGGTGTCAACCGAAAGGTACGAGCATTTGACTTAACAAAATATGTTGTATGTATGTATTTTGATGAACACCTGAATAATCGTTTACTGTTGATTTTCCCACATGTTTCTTTTAACAACACTACTTTTCCGTTGCCTTTTTTTTGCTGTGCACATTCTTTGGAAGGAACTCAGGTTAAATTCAAGGGGGGTCATAGTTAAGCTTTGAAGAAGAAGAAGAAGAAAACTATAAGGGACATCCCAATGGGGTTGTTCGCAAAGTTGACGTAGGACTACGTAGCAATGTGTAATTTTATTATTATTATTTTTAATTGCCTGTATTAGAATAGAGGCTGTATTGATCGATTGGATCAAGAAGCCTTGCCGAAAATCAGTGTATAACACACGACCGGTTTATGTAGACAAAGTTAAACCGTTTGATGCATATGGTGGATTAGTTTCGTTCGTTTCGTAGAGCAATATTGAAACGTAGGTACTGTTCTAATGGGACGTTGGATCGGCATAGATAAGTAAGTCTGTTAGAAAATTCTATGATTTACTCTTTACAAATCTTTTGGCGGTGCAAGACTGCATTTAAATGTTGGTATGATGAAAGGGCAACGGCTGTGCTGGCAGTGGTGATTGTGTTGATATGATCGACTAGCTGGAGACCATTATCCTTATCGCGTTATAGATTTTTGAAAGTCTGTTTGGGAATTCAAAGTCAATTATTAATGATATTTTTGAACATTGACTTGACAGTTCCAACTGATTGAAGAAACAATCTCAAAAATATATCGAGAAATGAGGAAGTTATTAGCGTTCAAAATGTTTCTAATATTCGTGATGGTTGCTATTTTTCAAATTTTCATTTTACCTCTACTCTAGCCGATGGACGTAGTCTAGGTCCAAATAGCGTGGGTGTTCGTAGACCAGCATTAGAAAGTAAGTATGTGAGAAAATTCTATTGTTCACTCTGTTAAGGCACAACGTAATTTACGGACAGATCCATCTGCTCGAATCATCAGTCAATAGTGCACTCTCTCTTACGCACTATTCTTATCAGGCCGTCACATCCACCGATCATGATCTGCCGATCGTTATTGGCAATTTCCGAACTTGTATCAATTTTCTACCTACTCATATAATAGCTTTACAGAATAAAACCGATAAGAATAGGCTAAATCAGTTCAGTATACGATCGAATAAACACCAGTAGACATCGCATTGAATATCGTTTGTTATAATCGACGGAGGCAATAAAGTGGTATCGTTCCTACTCCAATCAAGAACACTGTTTCTTTTCGTCCGAAACGTGATCGCGGTAACACACTCTTTAGAAAGCATTTGGTGGCTCTGAAAAGGGCCGTGTGGTTTGAATGAAGATTCGGACACGGTATTTGCTACGATGGTTGAAAGGGTCCTGATCTTTATGGCATGAATGATAGTTGAGGACCTGTTCGAAATATGAATTTTATATACAAGTACAAGGTTTCGTTAAAAAATATGTAACTGGAAGGGAGTTCAATAAACCCTTAAAAACTTCTCCAAATGTTTGAAAGTCGACTTTAAACTCATGCTATTATTTAAAATAGCTTAAAGATTTATTCGCTCCGATTGCTGCACTGATACCTTGCAGTCATATTCTGCGACATTCCACTTTCTCTTTCAAATACTTTCTCAAACATTTTTGATTCCTATGGCAAGGTAGGGACTCTATCCAACCCCCTAAAACGAACAGAAACACTTTCAAGCACTGATTGGATTTTGAAGAGAACATTACCAACATTGAACAACTTGTTATAAAAAAATTATGTCTGTAATGGGGAAATCATAACATGCCAGCAACCAGCGGGCTGCGATTGCAAAAGCCAAATACATTTTAAACGACCCTGGTTGTTTTGATGATGATGATGATGATGATGATGGTGATGATGATGATGATATAAAACTACCATCTATTGTAGCAAGGTAACTTCCCATAGCAGTGGAATAATCTGAAAAACGATTTGAACAGGATTCTAATATTGTTTGTGATCTTCAAGCTCCTGTATGAAGGGCCAAAAACGTTTGGGCGGGCCCGTAAGCAGAGACACTTACGCGAAACCCGCGAATATAGGGAAAAGAATCTCCTTCCAAAAGCAAGTTCACACGCACAGCACTAGAATCGAGCCCTCGATTGACAGAATAAACCCAATAGATGGGGTCGAAGAGCCCGCCCTCGTTCCGCGAAATGTTAACAATAGGGAGGAGGCAGTCCCATGCTCTCTATCCAAATCGTTTTATTTGGGTGCCCTGATGGTCCCTCCCTTTCCCCGTTATATGTTATTTAATATTTAGTATATTTTGTACACACAATATTAGGATATCATTTTAGGCAAACATGCCAATTTAATCAAATTTCAAACTTGAATGATACTACCAATGGATTGTTACTGAAAAATAAATAAAAATTAGATATGAATTAATATCTTTCTTGTCCTGGAAAAGCTGTAAACAGAATAGATCATTCCAAATATCAAAGATAAAATTTCAATAAAAGATATTGTTTTAAAAGACATGTAGTAATATTTTTTTTTATACTGTTCTAGTAACATTTCAAAGATAGCAATTGGAGTGAACGAAGAGTCCGGTTTGATGATTCCTGAAATAAATGGCTTATCTTCCCGTAATGCCACTAAACACAATATTAAAATATAATCCTACATTGCTTATAAGCACATGCCAGTCTTCTAGTAGTTGAAATTCAGAAGTGCAATTTTAAATTAAGTGTAATGCTGAAATGCTGAAAAACAAATTGAGCCTTTGATGCCCGTCGTGTTTCTCCCGGCTCTTACATGGTTTTGGAATGCAAAAATGATTCCAAAGCGTGCTGAAATTATTGATAAAATGAGAATGGGAAATATACAATATGATTTAAAGGTACACGATCTTCAGTCGCACCCCCTCACTTCGCTATTGTCAGATTGACAACATTGCCCAGGCTACGCCAACCAGCGTCTCCATGTTTCAGCTGGCAGTCTTTTGTGATCATATGACTCGTGGAGGCGTGAGGTAGAAACTTGTGAGGACGAGAGGTCGGCCGCATCCTCCTTCGAAGTTGTCAACTCACCATTTGAAGCCCTTTAAACGACCCTGGTTATTTTCTATACCGAAACATGATTTTAAGAAATATTTGGTATTTATCGAACAGAAATTGTGCGAAATTCAGGATCGGCCAGGATTTACGAATTAGGTAGGTGTCATGCGGATACAATTAGTAAACTCTTATAATAATTGAGTATAACACTCTTTCAAAATCAGAATAGTAGCCCTGAAGAGATCTTTTTGTGTGAAATTCATCATTTAATAGTTATTGACAATCTGTCGAAATTAGGGAACCAGGGCGCTAAACACAGATGGTTCTACCCCGAAAAATGCCGTTCTGCCTGTATGGACATAGTGACTGCGGATTTTAAACACTCAACGTTGCGTCTACATCTACATTATCTACATATATATCGATATCATCTTCAAACATATCAATATCATCATCAAAAACATTTTTATCATCTACATATATATCGATATAACCTACAAATATATCAATATCATGACCATATACATCTATGTATTAATCTATATCATATACATGTATTTCGAAATCATCTACATGTATATATCTATACATATACATGTATATCATATCGTGAAATGACTAACAACTGGATCATACATGTTTCCTTCCAAATTTGATAAATTTGCCACGAGCTTGGTGTGCCACGAGCTTAGTGCACACGACTGCATCAAAAATGGCTGTCCAGCCAGACACTCGCTAGCGACAGCCGCTGAGCATCGTTCTGGCCAGCTGCCAGAGCAGTACTGGCACATTGCCGCTCTGCACAGCTCCATGGCTGCCGCGCGAATGAAGAAAATTTGAAGGTGTCCCCCTTTTATATCGTGCACTGCTGCATGTGAGACGTTCCTTACTTAAATTTGAAGTATGTGATAGGAAAGTACTGTGCATTTAGTAAATTTACTCTGAAAAATCGGCATTATAAGACATCACCTTATATTTCCGTTAATTTCAATAGTTGAATGTTAAAAATCAATAGTTCAATATATATTGAAATCGAAGCGTAGAAAATGTCCCGATCGATTGGTGCAAACATTTTGGAAATCAATCGTGGAATGACTTAGTTATTAACGTTCAAAACTTATATATTTTTCGTGACGCTCCAAATTTTCGCAATTCGAACGTGTACCCCAGTATTGAAAACACAGACGTAGTCCTACGTCAAAAGGAAAGAAAAATGTCATGAATAAAGGTTAGTCACCTAAAGCAAAACTGCATTTTGCACAAGATATTTCCGCTCGACATCACCAGAATCATGTTGTTTTAGATGGCATGGAAAGAATATTTTTCCTGCTGAGATATAAATTATGCAAAACACTGTTGCAACTGCAGATGGTGTATTTATGCAACATCCCAGTTTCTTTCACTTTCATCTTCTTCAGTTAACAACTGAAATGCTTCTTACTCTCAGTTTTGTTTTCTTGAACAATTAACAAAGGAGTTAACGGATAAGTTAGTAAGCTGCATTCCGTTTTGCATTCGTAACATAATCTTATAAGGATTTGTACTTACTAAGAGCAACATCGCATTCTAATCAATATCATAAACTCCCACCTTGACCCTGATCAGGTTCACCTCAATTCATTAGGCGAAACAACAAGAAGAAAATAATCCGATTTTGCTACAATTTGGCATCAGAATAGCAGCCTTAATAAAGCGATCCATTTGGTGCGCTTTATTCCCTACACCAAAACAGGAACTCTTCAAATATTGCGGTGGATGGTTTCTCCATGCACCATCCAATTATTGCTATCTAGTTGATCAGCCGTAAAATTGAGGCAGATGACCGGTACCACTCACCTCCCAATTTAGGGACATGCCTGTTTACATAAACGCTGAACCACCACTTTCCATCAATTGAAAAAAAAAGAAGCAGTAGGCGAGGAGCTTTTTGCATGGATATAAATCCAATTAACGAAACCGTCAATTCTCTGAAACTAACCTGCAGGAAAGCAGTCAGTCAATCAGTCAATCATCTGCTCTTTCCACTCGACTCGAATTATCCGAAATGTTCACCATAATTGAATGTGTGTTCGGGTTCAATTTTCGGGAAACGTCTTATTCAAAGGTGTTGGGCTGGGATGGGTAACAAGTTTGGCTGAAATTACTAAACAAAAGGAATTGAATTACGACCCAACGGCATGAGCAGCTTCGTGCGCTTATATTTCACGTGTACATCTCCCTAATTCACTTCGCTGAAATCATTAGACTCTCTCATTGCTCTTCTTTTCGTAGCCCCCGCTAGAGCAGCTGTAATTAATTACTCACGCTTTGGTAAAGATTTCTTCTCTACTTGATCCTGGAGTGTTGCTTATTTCTAAGAACATGCTGGTTCATCATGTTCTTTGACATGAAATTATATGTTCGTATCGCCAGACGTTGATCTACAAAATGCTAAAGATAAGTTTTTTTATTTGGTGGATAAACGAGGCTGAGAATAATTTTGACACCTCAAGCAATCTTCGAATGCTCCTAAATTAAAATGAATGGAAAGACATTTAAAGAGTCGATGTTCATATTATGAAGCATAAGTTACGAAATGAAGCAGTTATTGTACACAGTATGAAAGAATCATGTTATATTCTGCGTAATGTACATATATAGAATACCAGATTTGGCAAAAACTCATGTGAACGAGGGGAAATTTTATGCGTCTGTTAAAACTCATTATGTTTTCCTGTGTAAATGATGATAAAATGGAGTAGTACAATGGTGCGGCCATTGCATAGCATGTGACATAACCATATGTGGTTCACTTATCATAGTTGGTTGATGATACATGATTCTATGAATCAGGGATTTACAATTTTTTTTGGAAGCCATTAAAGCCCGGTAGGTTCCATTACCTCGATACCCAGCCATATTGAAAACAGATGTAATGAAACCAAAACTTCAAAGAAGGCAAAAACATCAAAATAATACAAAATATTTTATACGTATAAGATCAGCATTCGGTTCTCCCTTAGTACATGAGCATGAGCATGATTGACCGCCCGAGGTTACTACTCCATTATTACCGTATCAGCTGTTATTACACAGAAAATCAACAGATAATGCTTGGGACTAGTATACATGCTCAATGTGTAAAAAATGGTGATCAAATAAAGAAACCGTTGGAATCAGGGAAAACGAATCGCTTTTTTATTCATTTCACACCGCTTCAATTAGCTTTCGTGCAGTGAATGAATCTTACTTTCACCGATTCACTCCCAATTCAGTTCCTGTCAAACGAGAATAAGCTTAAATTCATTTGCCATCTATTCACTGTCAAAAGCGTTTCAATTGAAATTCAAGCTTGCCTCAAACGACGTGGTGAACGACGGTGAAACAACTTCGTTGAAATTGATTCGATTTCATCCCCCAACCGAGCAGTGGTTGGCGAACAAAACATGCGTGCCAGTGTTGCTAGAAGCATTGTCATTTGACGATGCACGCATTGCTGTAACTTTGCTCGACAAAAAGCTCCCCAAGCTGGCAAGCGCGTTTCTGTTTGATACTGCGGAGACATATTGAAATTACATTTGTTGCATTTGCGCTGGAGCTGTGAACACAACAGGGATCGCATAAAAGCAACATAAATATCAGCAATTTCATTTATCATTTCATGAAATGGTTGATTATTGTTTTCGATGCTAGAATTACTTTATCTGATAGCACTGATTCTAGTCTTAAGAATAATGAATACCTCAGAAATGAAATTCATGCACGTATTGCATGAATTTCAATTGTCCTGCTTCATACTAGTTTGACACCGAAGGCCAAAATAAACACCGATGAATGAAAAGCTTAGTCGAAAATGTTTGTTTGAGGATTGTTTTGCTGTAGCTGAATAAGAAGTGGCTGTCAAAAGAAGATAATGTGTTTCAATTGAAAAGGAAGAATCTTAAGTTCATCGTCCCACGACGATTTTCAATTGAAATTGAAATTGTATGTCCTTACAAGGAATATGTGGACGTGAGGCTCGCTTTTTTTCCTCTGTTAGGGACATAAACCACTGCGACCAGTAATTTGATCTACTCTAATTAGTATATCCCTCATCCTTTGTTTAGTGCATGTCGAGTTACTTCATCACTATTGATAAATGATGAAGTATTTGGTGTTGGTTTTGTTGACAATGAATCGGGTTTTATTCAGCTGAGCGAGTTTGAGTTCAGCTATTTAAAAGCTTTCAGGAGAGAGAGAGAGCACCCTTCAAAGGCGCGCCCTTTTATTACTCAAAACCGGATTCGTTGCAAAGGAACAAACTATGACTCCGATATTGACCATGCATCAGAACCCTAACCAAATCAAACTATAGAACATCAAATAGAAAATGAGAATTCATCTTAATGAATACCAACCATGTTCTCCTTATTCCGAGCTCATCCTCGGTTGCTCAATCTGAGTATTGTCACTTTTCACAAGACATAAAATGTAATAAGGACTAAAATATGTTCCTTTGACTACAAAAAACAAACCCTAGTGTGAATTAATCCGAATTGGGGTTGGTGGTAGATCTGATACTCTGTAACGCACCACGAGAAGGTGATCTACCAGCGTTACGGGTCGTGGTGCTTGCTTTAAAAGAAGCCGCGAAGTCCACTGCACTTCCACGAGAAATCACTGGGATGCTGGATAAAATGGTTGGGTTTTCAGCAGGATCCGTTTTGGTAAACGGCGTGCTGAATTCAACTGACGTCGGCTTCGAATAAGATATTCAACTATGTTTCCGGTTTATTCTTTGTACAGAGATGTACTGTAAAATTATTCACATTTTGGCACCGATTCAAATCAACATTAAGGATGCTGTTGTGGCCGCTCACAAGTGTGGGTGGTTTATTTGAGTAGAATACCAAAAATACGTTAAAACACCGAGTTTGAGAACCGATTTAAATCAACAGTAAGGATGCTGTTATGGCCGCTCACAAGTGTGAGTGGTTTATTTTAATTGAATACAAAAACCAGAACTGACAAGTGTTATTTTCAATGAAAAATGACCTACGATTTTTACCGAAATACGTCTGAAAATCTCAGCAGGCGAGAAAACGATGATGGAGATTTTCTTCTAAATCTCATCGATTTTTTCGTCATGACAGCACGTGACAGTGTTTTGCTCATCGATATTGCAAGCACATTTATAGTTATTGTTGAGAATTTAATCGCAAAAAATTGAATAAAGTAGACTGTTAAGAAATATTGGAAATAATATCGGATGAGAAAAAATATTATGATAGTTCGTTTCACTTCGTGATGGCCTGTTAATACCTCCGATTGCATTATACCGGGCAAACGCATCTAAGGAGCATTTTTCCAAAGTTTTTGGAGCATTTCCCCAAAAAGAAGGGTGTATTTACCCTTTGCCATTATGGTTATAATATCCAGTTTTAAGACCAATTTAAACCAACAGTAAGGTTGCTGTTGGGGCTACTCACGAGTGTACCTTAACCTGTCCGTCTCACCTCGCTTCAGCACGATCCGGGAGTGGTCATAGAGAGATACATCCCGTGCTCATACTTCTGAAATCCTCTGAGCATTTACTTCAGGATTATGGCCTCCTAATCACTCACCTCCCGGGTTTGGACAGAACCGAACTGCAAGTCACATAATTAGGCAAACATATCTACGTCACTGTTAATGCGCGGCTTACCCCGAATCTTCATCGTGACCTTCTGGTATG
The DNA here is from genome assembly GCA_024533555.2 of Aedes koreicus. Classification (NCBI taxonomy): domain Eukaryota; kingdom Metazoa; phylum Arthropoda; class Insecta; order Diptera; family Culicidae; genus Aedes; species Aedes koreicus. The sequence goes on along the minus strand of JAHHFK020005811.1, from coordinate 13,621 downwards.
GATCATAATCAATTACCACACCTTTATGTGCTTACACGATCACTCCCGCCACCGAACAATAGGTAACCGAAACAATAGATACCGAACTGCTATAGAACAATAGCAGTTCGCAACAAAGCATCGAACACAGACATAGCGCGCTATGTCCGGTAACAAAACAGACACCAAGGTAATACGACGCATATGGTAAACTAATAATATAGGTCATAATTAACTAGCCAATCAGTCATGATCCACATCACCGGACTACCATACCAGCCGCACCATCATATTTCTTTATTTTCATTGGGAACTAGATATGATGCTATGGCGAGCATGCTGAACCAATAGTACGGGTCAAAACCAGCTACCCAACCCACAGCACCATCATTTATCACCAGGAAGCAGCTTTATTTTTTCTTTTTTTCTTCGCTCACTCGATCACTCGCGCTACCGAACAATAGATAACTTGGACAATAGATAATGCGCTTTGCCCGATAATAGAATAGTGCGCATCAAATGGTGAGCAGGCGATAGTTAGAGCTCTATCACAAGAGATTGTGCATAGATCTTGATGAGTTCACAACAGAAGACGATCTGAAGAGGGCACTGAAGGGACACTGTGATCTTGGAGATGCACCACTGTCAATCCGGTTGAGGAAGGCGTAAGGTGGCACACAGCCGGCGGCGATACGTCTGCCAACAGCTGCAGCCAACAAGCTGTTGGAGTCGGGTAGAGTAAAAGTTGGGTAGTCGGTGTGCTCACTGAGAGTCGTCCTTTGAGTTCCATAGGAATTGGAGAGATGCTTTAAGTGCATGGGTTCTGGCCACCAGGCGAGCAACTGCAAAGGTCTGGACAGATCTGATCTGTGCAGGAAATGTGGCGACAAGGGTAATTTTGGAAGAGACTGCACAAAGCAACCGAGATGCATGCTTTGCAAATAGGAGACGAGGGCCTTCAGATGCCCAGTATATAGAAAAGCGACAGCAGGTCGGCAGTAATGGTGGTAACCCATAAAAACCATAGCACAGCAACTGTTGTGGTAGTCAAAGTGTAACGTCGCAACCATTGCGGAACCGTATCGTGTTCCTCCAGATAACGGAAACTGGGTGGCAGCTACAGCGGCGATGGCTGCGATACAAGTGATGGGCAGATTCCCCATGCAGGAAGTAGTGTCCAATTCAGGCTTCGCGATCGCCAAAATCAACGGGCTCTTTGTATGCAGCTGTTATGCACCCCCAAGATGGACCATGAAGCAGTTCCAGCAGATGCTGGATGCACGGACAGCGAAGCTTATCGGAAGACGTCATCGGAGGAGACTTGAATGCTTGGGCTGTGGAGTGCGGTAGCAGATGTACCAACACTAGCCGGTGCTGCCTGCTAGAAGCTCTGGCAAGGTTGGTAGTTACACTATCGAACTTTGGTTCCGCGAGTATCCGTCATTGATGTAACCTTCTGTAGTCCATCGCTGATGACAAATATAAACTGGAGAGTTTGTGAGGAGTATAATTATAGAGACCATCTGGCGATCCGATATAGCATCGGCCAGCGAAATCCTGTCGCAATACAAAGAACGCAGACGAGCGGCCAGGGTTGTGTTGAGCCGCTGATGCTAACCCCTGGGGCGACGCGTATCGTATTATCATGAAGATCAAAGGCCTAATTTTGGCCCCGGGGCTATGTCCAGCAAAACTGAGGATTATCGTACATGGATTTCTTCCGACGCACGATCCAACGACGGGGCCACGTACACCGTACAGCGAGGAAAAAAGAAATAACGCGAGAGCATGCAAGTCTCGAACGAGGAGCTCGTGGCACTGGTAAGAGGACTTAATTTGAAGAGTGGCGATTCTTGCATTTCCGGACATGCTCAGGGATGTGCTGCAAAAAATGTCTAAAGTAAAGCCATTTCCCGGACAGGTGGAAAATACAAAAGCTAGTGTTGCTGCCGAAGCCAGGAAAGACTCCGGGTGATCCAGCATCGTATAGGACAATATGCCTGTTGGATACGCACGGGAGACTCCTGGAGAAGATCTTCATCAACAGGCTGACAAAATTGACTGAGAGTGAGCACGGGCTCTCGAGGATGCAATTCGATTTCCGGAAAGGAAAGTGGCGGTGGCTTCCGGGACAGCGGCCAAAAAACAAGAAAAGGCGCCCAAAAAGAAGTGGAGAGGCGATCGATGCGCTGTTGTAACGATCGACGTGAAGAACACCTTCAATAGCGCCTGCTGGGAAGCTTCCCAAGTAGCACACTACGGTCATTATTAGTTGTAGTTACTTGATTATGACTTAGCAAGTCATATTTATGTTATCTCAACCGAATGGCAACAAGTGTGCTACTAGGGTATTTCCAAGTCGCTGCACATAATGAGGGTCTGTGTATAATTCTGAATAGTTACTTTCAAAACCGGAAGTGGGACCTTAATGTCTCATCCAAGGTAGGCGGGAGCTAAATGGTTCAGGCAAGGAGTAGGAGCTAAATGGGTTCATAGTGGCCAACACCCCTCCTGAAAAACCATTGGGTAGACCCAGGGGGGTACTGATGGTGCAACAAGGATATGGGTTTTAGAGGGATCATTTATGAATACAGTAGTTTTTGTTTTCAGTTGACAGGTGGGTTGTACATGATAAAACTGGAACAAATTCAGTATCGGTGTCTTCGTATCGTGTTAGTGCGCATGAACTCGACTCATACAATGAGTCTTGAAGTGCTGTTTGGTATGTTGCCACTCTCGGCAGCTTTCAGAATTGTTTCTCCGGCTCCTCACCATGTGTTAAAGTTATGAAGCCCCGTAATTAAATTTTTTGACAATCTTTTTGGGTTGAATCTTTCCGTTCGCTTCATGACTTAGTACCACTTGTACTTAACACAGGATGTTAGCCCAAATATACCCAATCGTGTTTGTTTCTCCGACTTTGACAATGCGGTTCATTATGACTTATCTATGATGCGAGAGTTTACAAAACCCATCCCATGATCCATTTCCCATGGCAAACTATAATCTCTTGTACGCTGCAGTACAATTAAAAATATGCTTAAAGGTTGAAATCTTAAATCTTTTTATTTTTTTTGTTTTGTGTCTTCAAAAATTGGAAGAAGCGATGCGATTATACTAATCATCGATAAGGTTGTTCTTGACGTGTTAGACCTACAATAGATTTTTTCTTTCGTCAAACTGGTCACAACCGATCGTGTGTTATTGCTCTGCTCATCCATTATTGGTGTATTCTAATTTTGAAATATTTTTTTATTCCTGATCACATTTTTTCCTATATTGAATGTCTATGAGTATGAATCAATGGTCAATTATCCATAAAAATAAATAACGTTTGCATTAAAAAATGGACTTTTTTCGGATGGCGATAAAAAAAAGCTAAGACAGATAATTGCTTTTGATAAATTTCCCATGGAAGGTAATTATTTAAGCTTACTTGCAAAAAAATTCTACGCCCTTGCGAGCGGCCTTCCGGCAGTTAACCGGAACATTCGCCATGGCAGACGAAAACATACGTGTAGGCAGGTTTTTGTGTTCTTTCTTCGTTTTATTTATCAATTCCTCCTCAGTTTTAGCGATAAAATTGTTGGAGTAGATCTTACGCTTCAGGTTGTCCCAGAAATGGGACGATGGGACGTAGCTGGGGGACATTGGGCGGGTTCGCCGACTTGGGTATCACATCGATATTCAATCGCTCCATCTCCTCAAACGATCGCTTCGAGTAGTGGGCGGTCGCCAGCTCCGGCCAGAACACCGCGTCTTGGATTTTATGATATTTCTTGATGAACGACGCAACTTCCGGCAGGCATTTCGTACTATAAATTTCCCCGTTCACGGCCAGTCCGGAGCGAAAGAAGAGCGGCTTTGACATCCCCTTCTCGCTGATTGTCAGTCACAGCAACACCTTGGGGAACTTGGTGTGTGAAATGAACTTCACCTCGGAGCTCTCTTTCTCCGTGGGGGAAGTAAAATACGAAGTGCCCTGCCAGTCGTTGCCATCCAGGGTGAGATGGGGCTCATCGTCCATCACCACCGCCACGTCGCGATTCGCCGGGAAAATCGAGTTGATCATCTTATTTAGCCGCTGCACGCTGCATAATTGCCTGCAGCTCCGAAATCAGTGGACATGACCTCCGCTTCCTGACATGTATGTTCATGTTCGCCAGGTACTTTTTCACTGTTTGGCCGGTCGAACCGACCTCCCGGCCAAGCGCACGCAGCGATGTAGCCACTTTTCCCTCGGTCTTCCTCTTCAGCATCCTTTGGAGCTTCTTGTCGCTCAAGGTCGTCGGCCGTCCGGAACCGGGCTTTCTTTCGATGCTCTGATTGTTGAATAACGGACGTATTCGGCTTCCACAAAGTGCCGCACGATGTCCGTTTTCGACGCGGCGGGATGCCGTTCTTTGAACGCGCACACTTCTGAACGGAGTTGCTGCACTGTTTTTGCCATCACGCTTAGAGTTCGACTGATAGAGCTGTCAAATATTATCTGCTGACTCATGGGTTACTATGGTTGATGCTGCATGGGTAGTTTTGTCAGTGCGGGTGAAAAATCGGCAATTTTTGTCAATTTTTTTTAATGCAAACGTTATTTGACCATTATCGGTACCTTGTTTAAGAGAAATGCGGCACAGTACATCATGTGAATAGAGCATTAATTATGTAATAGTTCGTAGCTTACCCATAGAAAATATCATATACAATTTCACAGTTTGAAAGAAACATTTAATTTTCAGCGTTATCTAATGCACATACATAAAATGCTAAATGTGGCATAGATTCATGGGATATTTCGTGTAAATTTAAGCCGAATATCGCTGAAAGCAGGCCTTTGTATGAAAGATGAAAAATTACATTGTTTACGCTTACTTTGGCTTGCAATTAAACGAGAAGAAATTTTACATGTTAAAATTTAACATGTTTTTCAGTGTTTTGAAGAAAAAAAAAATAAAATTTATCTATTCTATTTCCAACCCTGAGTTACAGCTCAAGCAATTTGCATATTTTAGAGTGTAACGAATTTATATCAAACAGTGAAACAGAATTATCAGTTTTCTCCCGCTGTAGGCGTTTAAAGTTTTTAATTTGATCCTTTCAATCATCATATTTTTAACGTTATCAATTTCGCCTCGTCACACAATTAAAATAAGTTTTTAATTTCATTTCAAACCTAGCTCGGATACGATGACGGGCTATGTCAACACACTTTCCAAAATAATAATGTATTTCAGCATGCAAGGACGATCCAAAAGTTTACTTGAACCATTTGTCCTATTTATATTCAAACCCCATTTCACGCTTTCATATTATAAGATATATCTTCTGAGTCTTTTCCTGTCTAACTTATCTACTCCTGCTGCCATTCGATAAAGATGCATTATTAAACGGATCTCAGGATTGTATGTCATTCGAGTATCATTATATATCGGATTTCCGCCTAGACAACGAACCAATGTGAAAATCAACGAAGAATCCGTTATTCGACACTTCCAGATCGGGAAGTGCGAATGTGTTAACAGGGCGGGGTGTCATTAAAATTGAATTTCGCTTGACACATGGTTATTTCCAACATGCCATTCTCGATAGAGGGTGATAGATGCTTTGGAATGACACCTACGCATGGGTTGTTATCATGATGTTCTTTTTTTTTTGCCGGTGGGTACTATTGAAAGCATCGAGTTTTATACCTATAAATCGTGGTTTTCTTGCATAAAAACCCACACACATGTGGTTAGATTTGTTGAGATCAATTTACATAAACTTTCAAGGATCCTAATGGCCCTAGCGAGTCTTATTCAAAAAATATGGCAACATAATAAAATCAAAACCAAAACTTATTGATAGAAAATTGATAAAAAAAAATTTACGTGAAGTAATGAAATGAATTAATTTGAATCATGTGTTCAATATGCTTAATAATTTCAACCAAATGATAATCATTTCATAAACGAAACGGCTATTAGATGTCGGTCGCTCGCTATGTAAATCTGAATCGCAGGTTCTCTCCGCACGAACCTTAAGTTGAAAGACAAATTGAGAACATTTATTTTCTTTCTCCTTAACATACAGATTCTACTGAAGAAACAACCTTAAACAATGAAAAAAAGTTATTTGCCAAAGGGGATTCCCTCGATGATGTTTTGGGTGGTGATGATGACGCTGATTATAACGGCAGATGTGGCGTTGGTGTTAGTTCATCTTTTTCTCATCCACAGCCCCTCCAAAATAAGACTTGAAAAATGGGCTGGAAAATGTGAACATTTATCCCCTCCATCCCCAACGATTTGAAATTACACGCCTCGTGCCTTAACCAACGAAAAGCACTGAAAAGTTTAGTCGAAATACTTGTCAGAAGAGTTCCTAGCTTGAAGGTGAATAATTCTGCAAAGGTTCCACCTAGCTCGCTGATTCTGAGAATCTGCTGAAAAATCTCTCAAAAATAACGTTAACATTGTTTTGCTGTTTGCTTCGGGAAAGAGCGGGAAAAATATTGCGGCGAAGTATTCTTTTTAATTGAAAATTTATGCTCTACCTTTTTCTTATTTGTAATTTTCGACTTTTGTCCAATGTGCTTGAATGAAATGAAAGGGATTACTAGTTAAATAGGACTATTGATTAGTTACTGGCATGCTATCCACCCAATTTGAATACTACACACTTAGAAATTATTAATTTTACACGAGACGTAATTCATGTTTGTAGAAAGTCGGGGAACGTAAACAAAGATTTCGTGTAAAATTATGTTTCCTGTTACTAACACATACGCAATGAGACAAAAGTGTTGTCAAAATGTGTTTGATTTTATTTATTTCCTCATCACTTTCAACTCATTCTTATATGCAAAATGACGCTTGAATGTGTCGGGCTCAGGGGACAGAAATTTACAAGACATTTTGGTAGTGTGTACTTTAATATGAGCATGAGCATGATTGTACGTCCAATGTTGCTACTCCGTCATTGCCAGATCAGCTGTTATTACACAGAGTACCAACAGATGATGCTTGGGACTAACATATGACCTCACCGTGTTAAAACTGGTGATCCTAAATTAAGAAAAAAAAAAAATGCAGGGCAATCAAGAAAGAGTAGGAATATGTTGACGTGATACTCGCTCTATTGAAAACCGAGCAATCCTCTGCAATTCCAACGAGATATCATGTTCGATAAGAGGGTTGGACTCACAGGATGGTTTGTTTTGGAAGACGATACGCTGAATTCTTGTTCATCGTTGGCTTCCGATTATTCTCCGTTTAGACAGCCTTTTAGAAGATGCAAAGCAATATATAAGTAAATATTAGTACTCGATTTAAAAACCAACGATAAAGATGCCTTTTGGGGTCACTCAAAAAGTGTGATGGTCGTTTTGAATTTTAAAGAAAGTGTTTTAACTAGGCTCGAAAGTCGATTTATACCATCATTATTGTAGCTGTACGGGCTCACACACAAATTGTGATGTTGGTTTATCATTTTTGAAAAACAAACATGTTTTTAAAACTTCGCATATAAACCACTTTGAACAAGTTTAAATCAACAGAAAAGATGCTTGTGTGGCCACTCACAAAGTGTGATAATGCTTTTTTATTTTGGAAACAGTTACAAGCGGCTTTTTCCCGCCAAATCGTAGGCTTCAGCAGCCATGTTTCTCGCAGCGAGGTTGACGGGAGCATCGGCACCAACGCCTCTCTGGGCAACGACTGCTCGCCAGTGCTGCTGCCGGCTACGATCCAACTGCAGAACCTACTCTGCACAGCTCCACGACCACCGAAAAACTAATTCAAAATGCGAAGGTGTACCCGTTATATAACATTCATGGCTGCCTAGGAGACGTTCGTTACTTAAATATGAAATCTGTGCTAGAAAAGTACTGTGTATTTGGTAAATTTACTCTGAAAAAATCGACATTATAAGACATTACCTTATATTTGCGTTAATTTCAATAGTTGAATGTTATAAATCAATAGATTTAAATATTGGAATCGAAGCGTAGAAAATGTCCCGATCGATTGGTGAAAACATTTTGTAAATCGATCGTGAAATGACTTAGTTATAAACGTTCAAAACCTATATATTTTTCGTGACGCTCCAAATTTTCGCAATTCGAACGTGTACCCCAGTATTGAAAACACAGACGTAGTCCTACGTCAACCCACTGGGGTGCCAAGTAGCAGCCACGCTTACCACTACACCAACGAAACCGGCAAGTGTTCATCTTTCTACAACTTGATGAGCTCCTGAACTTTCGGTAAACAGTGATCGTTTTCGAGATGCCGCGAATTGTAAAGAGAGTTGAAATTCAAGTGGTGGACACTTGGCTTCGTGAGAAGAATGGCTCTATGAACAAAATAGCGAAACGTTTCGGAATATATCACGAAAAAAAAATCTATTATCAACAAGTTTGGGGAACACTACTAGTTCGATGAGCTGCAAAGAACAGGAAGAAAACCAGTTTCAGCTGATCCAAAATTGGATCGGATGGTACCAACCTCATCTTTCAGAAGAGATCGATGACGATTCGTGATATGGCCTAGAAGGCCGGTACCTCCGCGGGAATGGTGCAAAGAATCAAGAAGCGCAACAACCTGAAGAATTATAAGAAGCATAAAAAAGCAAAACAAAGCGCTGAGCAAAAAATCCAGGTCGAAAACCAGAGCCAGAAAGTTATACAGCCGATTTTTGCAACGACCGTCTGCCTGCGTTTTGATCGATGACGAAACATATGTGAAAGAGAACTCTAGAACGCTTCCAGGGCCGCAATTTTTCACCGAGGTCATCGGAGAAGATGAGAGCATCTCCGAAAAGTCATCCGAGGTGGAAAAACATGGCCAGAAGGTTATCATACGGAAGACAATTTGTTCCCGCGACTGCGACTAGTCATCGATTTTCTACACTAAAGGTACGATCAATGCCGAAGTTTACCGTACTGAGTGTTTAGTTTTAGCCTGATTTGGCGTCTCCATTTTACTCCAAAACCACAGTGGATGCAGTAAAATGGAGTAGATTTCGTTGGGAAGGCCATAAATTCTCCCAATCGTCCACAGTTTCTACCAAATGAACGCTATTGGCTGTCGTCAAGCGCAACTTCAAGAAGAGTGGCGAGGAGTGCAAGGCCTTGGAAGAGTTAAAAAAGAATTGGTCTGCGGCTTCCAGAAAATGTGACAAAACTACTGTCCAAAACCTCGTGATTGGGATCAAATCCAAAATCAGAAAATTTTGGGAATAACGTTGTTTCTATTATTTTTTGTTTTATTTTAAGCTAAGAGAGCAAGACTTGATGCATTAGTATGATACAGATACAGTAATGTTACAGTATTTTGTGATTTTTGTCGTTTTTTTATTTGATTATATAGTGCTATACAGTTCTTAATATGGAGGAAACTTTTTATTCAATTTCCTATAACTCTCCTATTGTTGCGGTACCAGAAAAGTGTCAGATTCCTATTGCTGTGTGATACATAACGATAGAATACTAATACTTCTTACGCATCGCAACAAAAGGACGACGTACCGTAGCTAAAAACGCAGACCGAAAAAAAGAAAAACACACACAAAAATAACCAAAATTAATTTTATTCATATCAAATTCTAAATTTTTAAGGAATAAATAAATAATTATTTGCTATTTTTTTGCAATAATTTTTTATTGAATTTCCTCCCCCAAGCTGAATGCTCGGACATTTCTCTTAACACTGCTCATGAGATCTTGGGCGAGGCTTTGTCCATCTTCCTTACACAATTTGTCCCAGTTTTTCTTCAAAGCTTCATCGGTTTTGAATGTTTTTCCGCTTTTCTTCAACTTCTTCTTTATTATCGCCCAAAACTTTTCGATCGGACGAAGTTCTGGTGTATTTGGCGGGTTTGCCTCCTTCGGGACCTCATTAACGCCCTTCGCTTCGTACCAATCCATTACAGGCTTGGCGTAATGGCACGAAGCGAGATCCGGCCAGAACAGCGTGGGACCACGGTGAGAGCGGAGGAAGGGCAGCAAGCGCTTCTGCAAGCATTCTTCTCGATAAATCTGCCCGTTTATAGTGCCGGTTGTAACGAACTGCTTGCTGTACCGTCCGCACTCGCAGATCGCATGCCACAACAGGTACTTCTTCGCGAATTTGTCCATCTTTCTCTTCCGGAACTTTTCCGGAACCTCCATGCGGGCACGTAGACAATTCAGGGGGGGGGGGGGGGTGTTCAAAAAAGTCTACGTTTGTCTACGATGGGGGAGGGGGGGGGTATACCAAAAGTCTACGTAGACCTTTGTTTTTTTTTCTCTTCGAAACGGATATTCATACACTTCGACGAAGGATTAAAACAATTGTTAAGACCTTGCGAATTATCCTCGTGTCACCCCGCGCATTTTCGGAACCCGAAAAAAAATTCTTATAGGTTTACAATTACATGCATTGTAACAATACAATAATTATAAATATAAATATATATTATTATTTTGAATATATAGTATGTATATAATTAATAGCATTGTTCACAACGATAAGATGACAATAGGAGTTATTGTTACCACAATAGAATCTAATGTAAACTGAGACATCGACTATAGAAAAGGGAGGTTGTTATGTATCTTAACTATAGAAAAAACCATTTTTTTTTTCGAACAAATTTGAGTCAATTACTATTAATTGTATTGTTTCACAATTGTTGAAAATCCTAGCATATGGAGTGATCTGTAAATTGTAATGACAATATGCATTATTCATTTATCTGATTCATGAACAATTAGATTTATGGTCGGAAATAGATTTTAATGTTATTTTATACTATTGTATTTTAATTGTATGGTTATTTTTATCAGGGAATCCAGTATTGAGCCAAGTATGCTCGAGCTTTCACACAAAAAAAAAGCGTTCCCGAAAATGAAAACGGACCGTGAACTAATTCAAGTTTTCAGGATTTTTCCCTTTAAATGTTATTTAGTTCATGATTATGTGATTCAGTTCACGGTATATTTTTTTTTGTTCTAGAATTTATGACTGCAATTCACGGATCTGGGCACGGATTTTTTTTTCCATGCATGGCTTGAATGAAGTATGACAACGTACTTGTTTAGCAAAAGGCAATTGTAAACCAATCTGAGCCATGAAATCTGTGCTGGTTTGTAAGCTGTTAACACATAGCCTGTTGGTTTGTGCTTACAATTCAAAACGTGCTACGAAAAAATATAGTTGACAACTACACACAGTGGCAGAAGTACCTAATATTGAGTTCAATTCGCCCAGGTCGACACTCTAGAAGCGATTTTCATTCCTCGTGTCGTTCACTCGCATGTAAACAGAATTACTGACAATCGGGCTATGTTCGATAATGCGGGTATCTTTGATGAGAACTATACAAATAATTTATTATGTCAAAGCTCTTCTACATACATTTCTATTATTTAGTAGCATAAGTACTGGATGGAATAAACAATTATTTTCATAGCTATACGTACGTATCAAAATAACCCACATTATTCAAGATATTCCATGTTCAGACAACTCAGTGAGTTGTACACTCATTGTTTATAACCTTTCAATACGCGTGCACAATTTGCAGAAAGAGCAACCAAGCGAGGTTTTCTCACGTGTGTTGTGTTTTTTACACCAGCTCGTTTCCCGAAAGGTTAAGATGACTCAAAAAAGAGTCCTTATTTGGCCACCATATTTAAGGATAGATCAATCGAATACGTTAAATCGGATTACCGAACGTTCAGCTGTTGAAAGTTCGGTAAAAAATTAACGAATACTGTAAAATTTTCTAAGTGTGTAACATCCCGTTCACACTACAACTTATAATACGTAATATAGACTTTCTTGATAGTAGCATCTATACATCTAGTTTTCATTGGAAATAATTTGCATGGCATTTGATATCAAGATACTCTATATCACGTAATGTAGGTTGTGCCCAAGCAACACCAAACCATCATAATTAGCTACAGCAACTTGTTTGTTATGTAATTGAGTCAAGTGTGCTACTAGGGTAATGTAAACGGGGTACACGCTAAAATTACTGTCTCTAACTATCGTTTCGAAAGGATATAAGATACAAAAAGAGACAGTAATTACACGGCCATCCATTTAAATTCAGTTTTGAGTCGTTTTTGACTTACTTGCACCAACTCAATAGTAAGCTTATGATGTCAACCATTTAGTATTTTCATTTATACGTGAATGAGATGACATTTGATAGTTGACATGCTCCCATTTGACATACATTTAGAAGAGTTATATCTGGTTGTGATTACCTGTCAAACGCTGAAGTTACGGAAAAAGATAATCTTTCAAGCAATGCTATAGCGCAGTGTTTTATTGATAGGCAGAAAATACATGAAGAGGACTGAGAAGACGTCAACTTGCTTTGGAAAACTTTCAAAGAAGATAAACTTTACTTGGCATCTAAGGTAAAAGCAAAAATAACCGCATTTGCTCTAATTGTGGACTTTTTTTTGCGACAAAAGTGAATGCAGATCGTCACCGCAAAAGCATCCACAAGGCAGATATTTCGTCTAAGAAAATAAGGCCACCCACCCAAGATTCTACAGCAACGCTAGGAAGAAATTCTTTGTGAGGTCGACGTGAACGGAGCTACGGAAGATAAAATCACGTTTCGTCGAAATCATTGGACTTAACATCCAAAAAACTATCCCACCAGAACTTCCACTGACGGGCTTTAATAACTGGTTCAAGCAGCCATGGTTTGAGCATCTTAAGCATTTGCATAATTGATTGTCTTTTTTTGATTTTTGCTATTTTTATGAAATAAAATAAAAACGAATAACGGAAATAACGGATTGTTTGAGTTTTATTTCCTAAATCGTTCCCCAAACATATTGTAGAAAATTTTCCATATATATTTTTTTTTTTTTTGTTAAAGTCTACGTAGACTTCAAGCAGGGGGGGGGGGGGGGTTGTTGGCAAAAGTCTACTAAAGTCTACGTGGGGGGAGGGGGTATTTAAAATTGTCAAATTTCGGTCTACGTGGTTTATGAGCAGTCCCTTTTTTGTGTTCAGGGCCGTCCACAGCGCGCTCCGCTCCTGGAACATCTTTACAACGCGGGACACGGTGAAATGGTGGATTCCAAGCCTTTTGCGATGCAATCTTGGGATTGACCAGGATTATCGATCACCGCGCCTAAGATTTGCTGGCGTAGCTCTTCTTGTTTCGAATGCATCTTGAAAATTTCTTGACAAATCGCAATTAAACATAACACTCTAAACTAGTATTACTCAAAATTTCATTAATTTTTACCCACGCGATAAAAAGTTACACCCAAAACAAAGTGTCGCATTTTTTCCGAGTCCAATCTTTATTCGCATATTAAATTTATCCATCAACTAAATTAATGATCAATTTATGGACTTTTATGAGGATCACGAATATGTTCTGTAATTATTTATTTACTTCGAAAGGACTTAAGGACTTCGAAAGTCCTTAAGAAGGTATCATAACTCTAATTGAAACATTAATTAAAAAAATTTCAAGTGCTTAACTAAGTTTAAAGCCCGGAAAAGTGCAAAGGGTATGCCGTGAAAGATGGATATTATATGATTTGAAGATGATATAATATGAACCACCATTCATTGTAGCACGGAAACTAAGGCTGACAGCAACGGGCTCTCCTCTCTGTTTGACTTGATCAAGCTTCAATAAT
>JAHHFK020005810.1:0-103347 GCA_024533555.2 Aedes koreicus | reverse complement strand
AGTTGTTTAAAAGTTGTTCAATATTAATTAGTTATATGAAACTTTGAGTTGAGTTAAGCGAACATAGCTTCAAATGAAATACCTAAAGTACCTAACAATAAAAATAAGCTTGTCCAGACCAATTTTATCAAGATTGGTTTCAACGACCAACTTAAATTATGAGTGCATATTTTTCAAATAGCTTATTTAATAAAAACCCAAGCAACAAAATCTTTATAGTAACGATTTTAATGTTATGAATGCGGAATAATCGATTGATCATAAGCGAAAATAATCATATTGAAGTTGTTTAAAAGTTGTTCAATATTAATTAGTTATATGAAACTTTGAGTTGAGTTAAGCGAACATAGCTTCAAATGAAATACCTAAAGTACCTAACAATAAAAATAAGCTTGTCCAGACCAATTTTATCAAGATTGGTTTCAACGACCAACTTAAATTATGAGACGAAGTTTTCATCTTTTAAAAGTAAGTTATTTAACTTCTCGTGGTTCATAACAGGAAATGACTTATTAAGCTTATTTAAGCAATCATACGATGGAAATTGTCTGGCTAGTAGTTTTTCGTCATAAACAATGCAATTAAATAATTGCACTCAATTTCACAATAAGTTCTAAACAAAAACATGTTAAGAACGGTTCGATATTTTCCACCTATGCTGAGATAACTTCACTTTGAAACATTTGTGCCTAAAGTTATTGAAGTTACACATTTTATTTTATTTTATAATACATTTGGAAAAAAAATTATGACTTAAACCAAAATTACGGATAAGCAAATTGCGGGCAATCCAGACTTCGAATATATGGAAGGTTAGTAATACTAGGATTTTGTTTTATTCTTCCGTTTGACCCTCTATACGAAATCCCCATTCAATTGTTCTTCAGTTTTTCAAGTACAAAACATGGTGAAGCTTCTGAATTATTTTTATTCTTTGTTCCAATGGATTGTACGCTTTTGTTGAAGGCGTATAGGACATTGTTGTTTTGCTTGTAATAACAGTTAAACATCCTCGTTTCAGTACGTTATGTATATCTTTTGAACAAATATGCAGCTATTAGTTTAATTTAATAATTTATTAATATTTAATTATGTAGAATTCAGTAGATTTTTTTTTTTTATTATAGACCTTTTAATAATTATTCGGGTCTTTCAAGATGGTAATTACAATAAATTTTCACTTTAATATAATGCACTTTAATCTTGTTTGTTTTCCTTTAGTTGATTTGGCTACCATCGGGGTCATCTTTTGTCTTCTCGTTGATTGTAGGAGTCTTCCTGGTGACGTCTTCAGAAATCCTTCCGGCGGCAGGGATACTTCCTGGTCTTCAAGCGGTCTTCTTCATTATACTTGTTGGATGGTGGCAACAGATCGGGCAGTTTTGAATGCCTGCTTCTTACAAAACCTCCATAGCAGCTTCATTATTTTCAGCGCCAGCAGTATTAGCACAGCTACCATTATTACGAGGAGATTTAAATTCTTAGTCTTAGTCAGGTATACGAAAACAAAAAAAAAAACCACTATCAAAATACTACTGTCAATGTTGTCCAGATATATATATAATTTAAAGATTTCTGCATAGGTAAATATCATAGAAGCACTTAACGTGTTAAGTATGGGTTGATAATTATTTTAGCTGGTAGTGTATTTGATTTGTTCGAAGAAGCCATATGCCAAAGTCTTGCAATACAAAATGAGATTTTAAAATATCACTCATTCCTCGACAGTTTGAACCTAACATGAACCTATGACGATTTATTATTGTTAAAATTAATCAGAAATTCTTTCAAATGTAAACATAATTTTACACAAATTTTTCTTTTCAAGTTCTAAAGCAATGCTATATTCTCGAGGATTTATTCAAGGGCGTTTATGTTTTTTGTAGTAGAACAGAATAGTGATCCATGAATCTGAAAGCGTTTAAAAAATAAACTTATTCCAACACTATTTTTTGATTATTTTAGTCTCTGTATTTTGATCACGAATGTTTGGTTGTTAACGATATCCATTTAAAAAAAAAGTTATCCCCGCCTTCTTTTACACGTTGGTATCATTTCACTTTTTTGCAACGCGATTTACAACAATTGAAAGTTTTACAAAATGCTATAGTAACTCTGTAGAAACAATGTCAAGTAGCAAACAGGCTCCACCCTTGCGCTCTTTCCGTTCCTGTTGTTTATGATTTTTAGGTACATATTCAAAAAAAACTATCCCTAATTTGTTTCAAGAGAAATTTTTATGCTCTATTAAAACAAGTTGTGTTACTTGGGAACTGATATGTAATGCGCTGGGGGTAGAACTACCACCGAAACTAAGTTAGTCCTTATTACATTTAATATCTTGTCGAAAGTGACAAAACTCAGGTTGTTTCACTAAGAATCTGCTTGATGAAAACATGGTAGTTTGCATTTATATTAGTTTTATTTTATATATTTTTCAATTGATTTTTAATAGTTTGAAGTGGATATGACAAGGGTGCATAGTCAATATCGGTGTCAATGTTTGTTTGTTTATTTTTTTCAAGAGTGCTCTCAATTTTCAAAAGGCATCAATAGTGGAAACTCCAATAAACACCGTTCTGAATAAATACGATACCGTACAATCTGATATTTCTCCAGCAAGTCGATCGGGTCTTATTTTCGACCATGAAACTTTCCGAATGAACATCCCTATAGCAATGCAAAAAAAAGATAAATACACAGTGTAGCGTAACAACACATCGCACATAGCAGTGTATGCCACAGAGCATAAAGCACAATCAGTGGTGCACACACACAGACACGCATACTAACACAAACAAGCGCTTCATCAGACTTGACTGTCAGAGGTTTCGATGCATGGGCTTAGCCCTAAGACTCAATACGTCGTGGCAAACTGCATAGAGGAGACGTAAGTAGACAGACTAAAACGAGAGGAGAACGGTGCATTACCAGCGACGCGGACGAGCCTCACAACCAGATCACGACTCGAGCGTTTTGTTGTTAGTGTTATTAGTAAAGTCGTAGATCAACAATACATGCAGCCGGCAGTAAGGCACGGCTGTGGTGATGTCTACAGACTGGTAATGTCTACCTTTGAACAGTGTGGATCGCGGGAGTACAAATTCCACAATTGGCACATTGAGCTTGAATGGTATTGAAGAAAATGGGCAAATTGAATTAATTTTTGGATTTGGATAAATGTTCATTCCTCAAACATACTTGTTTTGTTGGCATGTTTTTGTTAATTGATAAATTCGTGTAAAACTGGCTTCACAAAACTAATTTGAGAACCTGCTAATAATAATGTGACAGCCTAAAAAACATGCCCAAGTAAATGCTGAATACTCAATGTTGTATTGACAAACAAGGAATAGAGGGAGAAAAAATCTGTCACAATTTGAAAATAGTTATGTTAAGTTAAATACTTATAATCTTAGAAAGTTTGTTTTTTCAATTTCCCGCATAAATTGCATAAAAGTAACTTCTTTTGTATATTATTATACAGACAAAATTGACAGCATGTTTTCTCAACACAAAAAAACGTCGAAATCAAACACTGCGAGAAGATTATGAAAATCCATTATGTCCATCAAAAATTGCCAGCAATCAACTGTGCCATTTGATCGCTGAATTTCTTTCGTCCGTAAAGATAGTTCCAGCAGTGAAACAAACTGTATCATCGGTATGGTTTTGCACCGGTGAAAACATCTGACTCCCCGCTGCATGTACCAACATACGAGCTCCTACGTGCAAGTTGTGCGTTGTAGCCATTCAATCTGGGAAATGATAGCTCAACGAGATCGACAGGTTGTTGTAGCAGGCAGCAGAAGCAGAGCAAAGATGAAAGGGGATACGGAGAAATGAATAATTGCAATAAAAACGGCAATAAAAACGAAATCTAGCCCGGGCATCTGCCATTCACAATGAACTTAACGAGCTAGAACAAAATACTCGCTAAATTGTGGTAGAAGTGATATTTTTTTTCTTCGAATTGTGGCATTTTTAACTCAGCCAATTCGTCATGTCAACACACTTTCTTCATCACGATTACTTTTATCACAGGAAAGTTTCAACGTAGTAATTTCACTGGTAATTTCACCCTCCATCCAAAGTTATTAATGCTTTATTACTAGGATATTAAAAGCATGTTACAATGTCTTCATGTCTATATTTTGAAAAGTAAATGCTGAAAATTTAAATAATATTGATGAATGTAGCTTGAAATTATAGGTCTACTTGAGATTTTAACCATGGAAACTTAGACTAAAATAACTTGGAAGTTTTCCGAATGAATAAGTCGAATACATTTTAAAAGAAGGATGCGAACCACTCATATTTGGATTTTTAAATGCAAGTTAGTTGATAATATAAATGACTCCGATTTTGTCTTCTTCGTAAAATATATTTACCATTTATTTGCATTACAGATGAACTATTTAAACAATTGAGTGCCAACATTTGAGATGAAACTGTGATTTGAAGAAATGACATCATGGCTCCTTTATCTACTTAATTTGAAGGTTTGTCCCTTATAAAAGAAAAATGATGCGCTCTTGCCGAATTTAGATTTTTTTATTACTTCGATAGGCCAGTTACCAATAGGCTTTACAATGCATTTCATATTTTCGGAAAAACAAAATCAGTGGGCCATGTTTTCAAATAAGAAAAGTGTGTTAAATTTTTAACAAAATCTCAACAATTTGTTACTCCACAGTTAAATTAAACATATATGGGGCTTAATATGCTAGTCGATCGGTTTTGCAATCCGGCGGTCAAGGGTTTGATTCCCGATACTGTCAAATGTCTTTTCGGTTGGAAAATTTGTTCGACTAGGACAGTTAGCGTATCACTGCGCTTGCCACACACTGACGTCTGTGCCCACAATAATTCAGACCCCTTAAAAATAAATTTAGCACAATTCGCAAGAAACATGGTATGTGAATTAACAATTCTCGACAACATATTCAAAACGACGTATCTGAGCGGTAATCATAGAATCAAACGTAAAATTCTTGAAACCCTTAGCACTTTCACCCTTAGCACTTTCACGTAAACTAGGACCACCACAACAAATAATAATATTTCGCTAACATGATGGTGATGCTACTTATCGTGGGGTGCAGAGAGCTTTGAGAAATTTGAATCTTTTGAAGCTTTGTTTACCTCTTTGTGTACAAAATCAGATACGTTGTTTTGAATAAGTTTTCAAGAATTCACGAAGTCAAAATATATTTGCATACAACTTGTGAACTTTGCGCTTAACTCCATCCATTAGACTTTGAACAGACTCTTCAGATACTGTGGTGGCCGTCTTTGATTCCTTGTTTCTTTCTAGAAACCGTACGCTTCATCAGAGCCCGATATCTCTCGATTGGACGTAACTCAGCATAATTTGGCGGACTTGCGATTTTCGGTACAATATTCACTTGATTTGCTTCGTACCACCCCATAATGGTATGATGCCAAATCAGGCCAGAACAAAAGTTTTTCCTTGTGATTTTTGATAAAGGGTAGCAGTCGCTTCTGCAGACACTATTTCTGGTAAATCTCCTTGTTGATTGTGCCTGTAGTAACGAAAGATTACTCTTTCTGCCACACGTGCAACTTTATCTTTAAATGCTTAGCTGTAGCATCTCGGTCCATAACAGAATAGAAAACCAGACCTGGAAGCTGCTTAAAGTTCTTCAGGACTTAAGTTTCATCGTCCATAACGACGCATGAAAACTTCGTTAAATATTCGCAGTACACAAACGTCGAGCCCGTGATTTTGCTTTCACGTTCTGTTTGTCGTTGCAATTTTGAACAGTTTTTACTTTATACGACTTGTTCGCGTTTGGAGCGAACGTAAATGTTTGTTATGATGTAGACATAGATTTTTTTGTTCAGTTGTGTATTGACAGCCCTACCCTAATTCCATTTCCTTTAACACCCTATTAATCCCGAGCTGACCGCGGGTAATCGGTCGACAAAAAATTAACATTTTATGTGGTTCATGTTTCTGTATGTGTGTGTGTGTAATATTTTTAGGAAACCAAAAAGTAGAAAAATGCAAAATAGTAAGGGACTTAGGCATTACCCTAGACTCTAAACTCACTTTTGTAGAACATTACAACACTATTATAAGTAAAGCAAATAGCATGCTGGGCTTCATTAAGAGGTTCAGTCACAATTTTCAAGATCCATATATTATTAAAATATTAAAATATTATACATTACATATGTCAGGCCAATTCTGGAATACTGCAACCTAGTATGGAACCTGTACTGTTCCATACACGACGAACGCATAGAATCCGTCCAAAAGCAATTTCTTTTATATGCCCTAAGGAAATTGAATTGGACTGTATTTCCACTGCCATCTTATGAAGCACGCTGCATGCTTATCAATTTACAGACACTTAAAGAATGCCGCGAATCTGCAATGCTTTTCTACGTCAATGACATTATTTCACAACGCATAAAATCAGAAGAACTACTCTCGCAATTGAACTTTTATAGTCACAGTCGGCATCTTAGAACACGGAAATTATTCTTAGAAAAGTCGTACAGAACTAATTATGCAAAAAATGGCCCCATTAATCGAATGATGCGCCAGTATAACTTACATTGCGAAATCATCGGCATCACTATGTCTAAAGAACAAGTAAAATGTCGTCTGAAAGACAACAGAAATAATGTATAGTATGTAAGTAGAAATAAATAAATAAAAATAAATAAATAAATAAATAAATAAATAAAAACAAAAAAAAAAACAAAAAAGACCTCACAAGCTTTGATCTTTTCTGCCACGGCTTTGCGTTAGCATGCAAGCAGCAGCACCGACCGACCGACCGAACAAAACCAATGAGAACGCAGTGAGCGCTGATTGGTTCCTGGAGCAGCGAAGAGAAACATATAAAATTGCGCCTTCTACGCAAATTATTCATACACGGTGTTCAATAAGTTCGAATACAAGTTTTCATCATTGCGTAGGTATGCGCCATGTACATATTCTGCATTGGTATTGGTGTCAGCTTTAGCTTCATTCATACGCTACCGAATGTGCGCGGTGTTGACATTCTGTTAGTTGTTGTTCGTTTGTTACGCGCGATGAAAGAGTATCGGGACTTCGTAATTAAGCGTTTTTTGAACGGTGAGCGACCCGGCGATATATTCCGGCTGCTGAAATCGCATGGGGTCAAGCGGAACTTTGTCTACACGACCATCAGGCGATACCGGGAGACGTCCTCGACCAATGACCGTGCGAGATCCGGTCGGCCGCGTTCAGCGAGGACGCCACGGGTCATCAAGATCGTGAGGGAGCGAATTCGGCGCAAAAAGAACCGCTCAATCCGGAAAACGGCTGCAGATCTCAACGTTTCCATTGGAACCGCTCACACCATACTCACCAAGGACCTTGGTTTCAGGCCTTACAAAAAACGTAAGGTCCATGGCGTTTCGGAGGCTACCAGCAAAAAGCGGTTGGATCGAGCTAAGAGGATCCTCTCTCGGCACGCTGGTCAGGAGTTTGTTTTTTCGGACGAGAAACTGTTCGTGCTGCAGCAGCCGCACAATGTGCAAAATGACCGGGTGTGGGCGCCATCGAGGGACAGCATTCCTGAATCCAATATAAACATCCCTCGGTTCCAAAGTGCCGCGTCGGTGATGGTTTGGGGGGCAGTATGCAAACGTGGTAAGCTACCCTTGGTGTTTATTGAAAAAAACGTCAAAATCAACGCGGCGTACTACAAAACTGAGGTTTTGGAAAAGGTTGTTGCCCCCAGTCTCCGAAGCCTCTACGGCGATGAGCACTACGTGTTCCAGCAGGACGGTGCACCAGCCCATACGGCAAATGTGGTTCAAGCCTGGTGTCGGGACAATTTAACCGACTTTCTGGACAAAACTTTGTGGCCTCCCAGCTCCCCGGACTTGAATCCTCTCGACTTTTTTGTTTGGTCCTATATGATGGCGAAGCTGAACGAATACAAGGTCAGCACTTTGGATCATTTCAAGACGGTAATTCTCAAAATCTGGGACGAAATGCCCATGCAGTCCGTGCGTGCCGCCTGCGACGCGTTCGAGAAACGTTTGAAGCTCGTTAAGGAGTACAAAGGGGGGGTCATTCCAAGAGAAATGTTGTAAACGTTCCTTGTAAACATAGCTTTCAATAACATAAATCCAAAAAAATAAAAAAACATGTTTTCATTTTTTTAACAAATTTTGAAAGTGTATCCGAACTTATTGAACACCGTGTACAGCCCCAACCCCAAAAAAGAAAAAAGAAAAAAAAAATAATAAAATTTTTTTTTTGTTTATTATGTTTTTTCCTCCCCCCCCCAACCAGACCCCAACCACCCCTTTTTTGAACTAAGATTTGATTTTTTTTCATCCCGATTTTAATTTTTTTTTTTTGTTTCCCCCACCGGGGAAAAAACCAAATCCGTTGGGACCCCCCCAGCCGAGGATTCCCACCCCGAGTGCGTGTCCGTGTGCGCACACACCTCCCCCCCCCCCCGCTGTTTTTTTTTTTTTACAAAACCCCAGGAGACTTTCCTATTATAAGACCCACCGTTCAAAAATTTCAAACCTTCCGGTTCCAGTGAACTGACTCAAGATTTTCCTGCAGTTTACTAAAAAGTTGCTTCCATGATGAAATCGCAGACGGAATAGGCCTATCTGTCAAAGAATAAGCTTTTTAGAATTTAAAGGAATTTGTTCACTTTTACTAGAGATAGTTTTAAAAAGTGGACACTTGCCTCCGGGTTTTTCTTGACTTCGCGTATGATCTTGGTATGCGTTCTCGCATCCTTTTTGTCTCCGAACGTTTTTAGTTTCAGAAGAATTTTCTGGTGCCTTGCTGATACTGTACTTCCTAGCGACAGCCCCTTACGAATCACCGATTTACACATCACGATTCACAAATGTTCGGATACACCAAGAAATAGCTTTCGAAATCTCTGCGTCCTCTATTTTTTAATTTTCAACTGAATCAAATGCCGTTTGCTTCAAAACATGTCAAAATATCAAAACACAACAATCGAGGGGGGCTACAGTGTGTTTGCTTTAATTTGCACCAAGTGAATGGTACGACTAAACAAAAAAAAAATTAAAGTTGGCACTTTATTTTGCTCATCAGTACAGTCCTCCTCTAAAATACAAAATATGATAATTTCCACAATTTTTTTTTTCTTCAAATTTTTCATTTTATTTTATTGATTATTCAAAAATTCGATCAAGTGTTTAATTTTTGGAAAATGTATTCTTCTAAAATCAACAAACCGAAAATAAAAATTATAATAGTAATAATAATAATAATTATTATTATTATTAATGTTATAATAATCTTATCATAATCATAAATATATTTTTATCACCAGTATGGCAGCTATCAGCGCATTACATTATCCTAGTCTTGGATAAATTATTTACTTGTGCGAACAATAAAACTCCCCAATGTATGCCTTTACTTATCGTTTTGGCAATGATACGTTAACATTATTTTGAGTTATTTTATTATGTGGTATGTAAAGATTGACGTTATGTACAGTATAAAGGTTGCCATAATTGTTAGGAATCAATATTATTAATTATTGATGACCGTGCAATTAAACCCTTGCAACAATTTGATTGTAGATAAGTTCTTGCTTTAAGGTAGAGAAATCAGTGACTACCTATATCAAAGAACAACAATTCTAGGAAAACCCTAACAAACCAAAATGTCGCCCACACACGGCATAATCTTATCTGCTAATTTCTAAGTTATTCAGATACCATTCTATTGACATATCAACCAGACGGGCCTTCACAACGTGTCACAACATCGAATCGCACAGTTAGAATGAACAAACGTCAGCAGCGAAACCTCGACCTATCCCCAACATAAAAGCAACGCAATGCATCGACGAGGGATTGGCTGCTGTATCTGTTCCGATTGTTTCTCACTCGTTGACATTATAATTGAAGCCGACCCTCGTTTGATCCGTAGCAACTGCTGCCGCATACTACAAAAATTCACTCGTAACTATCAATCCCTCTCGAATCACCCCCAACGGACACGGACACGGATTCGTCGAAGACGAACGACAACAGCACTATTCAATTCGGTATGCAAATCACGTTTACCACCGGTACGGTATGGTTTGAATTTTTATTTAACTGTTTTTGTCTTAACCCAAGTCACGGACTAAACCTGGCAGCAACCCGTTCGAGTGTGATAGACAAGTGCGGTAGAGCGGTTGGTACGAAGGCGGAATGAATGGATTGAAAGACTTAGGTTAGAGACAAAAGAACATTGAAGTCTGGTTTCACAAAACTTGTGGCACTGAAAACTACGAAAACTTTATCAACATTTGGTTCACAGTAAAGTGTGCATTAAACAAAATCGACTAAATGGTCCGATTTTCCATCCGATTAGTGCCTCCCAGAAGTTTCCACCTTCATTAAAAAGTACCATAAGGATGACGACGTAGTGTTTTGGCCGGATCTAGCATCGGCCCAATAAAATGCAATTTAGTTTGTTAAAATATCTTGTTCAGTTTTTTTAAACCATCCATCCGAAAATAGTCACTTTTTTAATGCACACATTATCTTAGCTTAGCTTTGTAAACTTAGGAGCCATTCCATATTTATTTTACTTCTACAGTTAGGTAAACATCCAACAGTTCATACCTTCGCGGAACATGGCGAAATAAAATGAACCAATATAGTGGTAACTGACCGTTACACAAATCAATTATTTTCAATTTAATTAGCATGATTTACCGTCATTGCTTCCTTCCGGCCATTGGCTCAATGCCTATGAGTGTATGCACAACGTAGCTACACACCTACGTTTTGTAGCTGCAATTCGTTTATTTTTTTAACAAAAGGAAAATGGAAATTCAACCTTAGCTCCAAGACGCTACCGATCGGAAGGTGGTTTTGTGCATCTTGAGACTTAGGAACAGAAGCTTGGCTTCGCACGGTACAAGAAAGAAAACAACGACAACGATAACGACGCCAATGCCTATGTTGATGTGACTAATTGGCCAAGTGACCTTCCGCAACCTTCTCCCTAACAACTCATCCTTTACTAGACCAACAGTTGCGCATGGCCACCGAACTTTTCGGCACACATCAATAGAGAAGGGGGCTTTGAAAGTTTTGGGGTATGCTGAAATTGGTAGCAATTTCGCTTCATTGGATGTGATTGGAATCAATTATACGGATTCTTCGGAGCCAGGCAGTAGCGAACGAAGGGCTCATCCGTAAGAGCGGACGTCACCGTTGCCATTTAGCTACTCGTATGTTCGTCGATTGATTTCATGGAGGTACGCAAACGCGTACTTACATGAAATTGAAAATAAAAGAAATATCATATAAGTAAATTGCTTGTGAAAGTCTAGAGAGGAAATATAACGAATCGAAGTGTAATGTAATTGGAGGGAAGTGGTGTTGATGTTCACCACACTGAAAATAAAATTTGGTTTGACTTAGCATTGTATTCGTTGTATGCTGCAACGAAATGGATTTATACTATTCGTAAAACTGACTTCATATGCAATACGTGCAATATGTGCTGTCAAAAAAACTAAGCATTTTTATATTCAAAATGAGCATTCGTACATTTTACGAAAACAGTTAAAGAACTACAACAATTTTGTTGGAATTTTTTTTCCACCTTATTTAGGTGGAATCTTAATGTTGATAATCTTAATATTGAGCTGCTACTGAATTCTTAGATCTTTTCTCTAGGTTATGGTGACCCATGAGAAGTAGAGAGATAATTGAAGATGATGTTAAAATTTTCTACTCGAAGCGTGTGACGCTTATTTTCTTATTTCGAGCTAAGCAAAATTATTTTTGCTGCCACAGCAGCAACACCAACATGTTCAGATACGATAGGAGAGGAGCAGCGGAATTGATTTTTTGCATTGTACGGATGAGGTGTCATAAAAGCATTTTGCTGATGACAAGCAGCACGAATGTTGCTTACAATGCATGAGACAATTGTTAAATGTACGAAAACTGTAAGCGAATACAAAACGAGAGTAAGCTGATTCACGAAAAAATATTTTCAGTGCGTGATACATTCCGCTGATAGGTTAAGAGTTTGGGGCCTCAGATGGCTCAGTCGGTGAGAGCACGGTTTACCGAGCCGGCGGTGGTGGATTGCAATCCCCTTTTTGTTGAGGGAATCTTTCGGGTTGCAAATTTTCTCGATTTCCCTTAGTATAGAGTATCATTGTGATTGCCACACAATATACAAGTTCACGCATTGGTGTTGGCATAGAAAACTCTCAATTAATAACTGTGGAAGTATTTCTAAGAATCAAAGTTGAGAGCAGGCATTCAAAGCGCTTTGAAAAGAGCGTCAAAACCAGTGACGAGAAGAAAGGTTAGGAGTTTGATCAAACATTAGATAATAACAATGACATTCAGTTCCATACCCTTCTTCTTTTATTGCGTTTCAAGCTTATTGCTTTTACAATTAGCTTGTTGCTTTCACAATTCGCTTATTGTTTGCTCTCAACTTAGTGTTCTTAAGGGGATCCTCTACTCCTACTCTACGCCCGAAACTGAGAGGTTTGTTGAGGAATAAGTTACAAAGGATCTACTGAATGGATAAAATAGATTTTATTTTTATTTTGAAGCTACATGTTTCGACTTTCAAATTTAAATTTTAAAGACCAAAAAAAAAAGAACGTCATTTGTTACATTTATGTTGAAACTGCATGGGTAAAGTTGTGGCCAGTTGGGTAATCGGTAATCAGAAAATTGATATTTCTCATAATCATAGTTACGTTGGCTATGTTTTTCCGTGACAGATCCTTTTTATTTTGCAAATTGTAAAACGTATGCGACAGTTTGTCATTTTTATTCAATGTTTACATCATTTTTTAACATATTAAAGACTATAAAAATGGAACAAAATAAAATTTTGCAAATTGTTCTCGAGAAAATATAGCGGCATGTTTACTGAACAAATTGAAAAAAAAAATTATTGGGATCGAACCAATACTTTCATAAAAATTCTTACTTGGCAGCTAAAAAATGAATAAAGATGAATTACGGTGTATAACTTGACGGGTGACCGGTACATTTCGGATCCCAGAAACGGACCAACGAATGCGATTTTCACAAAATATTTTCAGTGGCGTATTCTCAGATATATAGATTGAAATTAAAGAAGAAAACTAAATCGATTTTTTTTAAATCACGAGAATAGAGGACTCCCTTAATGCACTTCCACAGTTATTAATTGTGAGCATTCGATGCCAGTGACCATTTTTGCATTAGTATGATTGTGTGGCAAGTATAATTATACCCTATGCCCAGGGAGTCGAGATTTTATTCTTAACGAAAAATTCCTAGACCAGACTGAGAATCGAACCCTGCCACCACCAACACCTGGTGTTGCTTTGCTGCGTCTTTGCCGACTGAGCTTAGGGAGGCTCCTCCCATCCCATCTTGCCCATACATAATTTTCAAACACGTTAAACGTTGATGAAACTTTTGAATTGTATGGTGACTCAAATTAAGAATGTTTTGTGTTTTTTCCCGGAAAAGCTTCCCAGTAAGAACAGAGGTATAGAAGAAGAATAAGAAGAAGAAGAAGAGGAAGAGAACATGGTTTAGTTTTCGGAATATTCTGAATTTGCAATGATGAAACCGGATGTTGGATTTCATACGGTGTCAAACATTAATTTTCAGACGTCTACGCATCGTCCCTGTGCTGAAAATATAGTGTGTAATATAGCTTTTTACAACCAATAGCTGTCATTTTAAAATTCAAAATGGAGTAGGATATCGATTATTGGCATTCTTACTGTTGATTTTCAAATTGAATTCTTATATGATTTGAGGTCCCACAGGATGGGCTCAACGTGATTGAGGCCAGTTATATATAAACGAAGCATAATGCGTTCTTGAGATATTTCGTTGATTTCAACGAAATTTTGGGTGAAATGACCTCAGCGTGTATTGTTTACACTGCGTGAGTTTCATTGTGAAATGTGTCGTAGTTTCGAAAATGGAGTCGAAGGAACAGCAAGTGCGCGAGAACATTTTGCACACGCACCTCGACAACCCACTTCTTTCACACCGAGCCATCGGAAATATGTTGAAAATTCACCAGTCTACAGTGTCTCGTGTCATAAAACGTTTCGGGGAACGTTTAACTGTCGATGGGAAGAAGGTGAGTGGTCGAAAAAGTGTTCCGTACTGTGTGAAGGATCACAAGCGAGTGGTTGCTGTCTTTAACCACAAAGCCAACTGTTCCGTTCGGGATGTCGCGAAAAAGCTGCACTTGACCAAAAGTTTCGTGCAGAAAGCCAAGAAACGAGCCAGGCTTCGTTCATTCAAAGTTCAGAAAGCTCCAAACCGCGATGAAAAACAAAATAGGACAAAACAAGCTGTACACACAAATGTTGACGAAACCACACTGCTGCATCATGGACGATGAAACACACGAAAAAGCGGACTTTAAACAAATTCCCGGCAACCATTATGTGACTGCGAAAGACAAGTTCGATGTTCCAGAGTCTCTCGGGAAACAGCAAGTGTCAAAGTTCCCCAAGAAATTCATGATTTGGCAGGGGATTTGTTCGTGTGGTAAACGGAGCAAACCTTTCGCCCCCCCCCCCCCCCCCCTCCTTTTTTTTTTTTTTTTTTTCCTCTCATCCCCCCCCCCCCCAAACACCCATATTTTATATAACAAAAATCCCCCCCCCCTCTCTTTTTCCCCCTCACTTTGTTCCCCCCCCCCCCCCCCCAAAAACCACATTAATTATACAAACAACACACCCCCCCGCCCAGAACGTCTCCCCCCCCCCTTTTTTAAAAAGTTTCCCCCGCCCCCCCACGCTTTGTGCAAATGGTCTATGTTATGCTATCACAGAACGGAAGGGCAACTTAGAACGATTCAATGACACGAAAAGTGAAAAATTTTGTGGCGTAAAAAGTACCTCGATTTTATTTGTTTCCACTCATTCCATTTTTATAGTGTTGAAGAAACGTCAAATCAACTTGTATAAGTGGTATATTTGCTGCCATATGATCATCACAGTATGCTCTGGTTACTTGAAGAAAAAACAACAACACTTCATTTTGTGATTTTTCCATTTTATTCTGTGATAAT
The DNA here is from genome assembly GCA_024533555.2 of Aedes koreicus. Taxonomy (NCBI): domain Eukaryota; kingdom Metazoa; phylum Arthropoda; class Insecta; order Diptera; family Culicidae; genus Aedes; species Aedes koreicus. The sequence goes on along the minus strand of JAHHFK020005810.1, from coordinate 88,268 downwards.
CTCATTAAAAAAAAATACTATTACTAAATCCCCTAGAAGTACGAATTCTGTAATGAATTATTCTTAATACATTTATAATTCACGTACTTCTTAGCCATTGCAAAAAAAAACATTGTTGGATGCTAATGTGCTGAATCAATTCAAAATAGCACAAGTTTTTCCCCGCATTATTCTTTGTTTTTTCAAGCTTCAGTCTCGAAAAAAATACTTCGAGAAATGTCATAGCAACCACAACCGAGGGCTCTAAATCACACACAGAAGGTATAACAAAAACGCAGATGACGTCACTACAATAACCAGTTGGGAAAACAATTCGTGTGAAATATAGAGAACGGCGAATTAATGTCAACAGATCTCTATCTCTTGCTGTACAGAACCACAATTCGCAAAGTAGCAAAAGCTGCTTGTGTTTTTATGTATCTTCATTTTAATTTTATATTTTGCTATACTTTGTTCTTGCTTGAATGTTTATCTGCGCATTTAAATTAATTTTTCAACCTTATTTTTTCCTCGACAGAATTTCCTAAAACGTTATATGAAACATTTGTAGATCATTTAAGCTACGACCATGTCAAAATATCAAATCTACACAAGTTCAATACACCAGTTGCTGATCAAGAAAGTAAGAGTCAAATTATCATTCATGAATTTCAAATCCATTTTGAACAAAACCATTATCTTTGCCAAACAGTTGGTTTTAATATCCGAGAATATACCTAATTTTGAAGGCCTGCCCATAAAAAATACGTTGCGTTTGCGTGTGCGTGTATTTGACAGTTTTTCCATAAGTTTTCTGTGAAACTTACGTTTTCAATCACGGAGATAACTTAGTACTCAGACACCACTGTTACTAGGAACTGGGAAGGCCTGCAAATAGTAGACGAAACACGCACATACTTCAAAGAATAAGCAATTATAACGTAATTAAAAAGCAATAACTTAACTCACTTAAAAGATTTTTGTGAGGATATTCCGTTGAATGATTCGAACAAATTAAAAGAGGTACATATTGCAGTTTTCCGATAGTTCTAAGTAATCCATGCCAAGGCTAAGGGACTACGCAACTGATTTTTTTTTTAATTTATGTAGGCTTCTGCGTCGTCTCATCGTCATGGGGTTACTGAATTCTTTAAGTTCTGAGATTTTTCGCAAAGGTACTTCATGTTCCAGATACCCACTTTGCAAAAAAAAATTCACGGTTTTATTTACCGATAATAGGTTAAGACAAACGATAAGACATGCCAATGCCGATGTTTCTTCTAATGTCTTCAAGTTTTTGCACAAAAAATGAAGAGAATAAAAGAGGGTTTGAATTACTAAAAATTTAGTGTTATCAATTTTTTTTGCTTTTTAAATTAAACATTTCCATTTGTTGTCAAACAGTTTTTCTATGACACGTAATTTTTCCGAGCTACAATTTTTAAATTAAGGTTAATGCTGAAATGCTTAGGTCGGTTTCCAAAATCGGGTTGTTAAATCGATTCATCACAATTTTCAATTTAAATAAAATAAGTTTTTTTAATTGACACTACAAATATTTAGTGACAGTTAACTTTCATACAAAGTCCCATAGAGGGGTGTATGAATACTGTTTTTTTTTAAATGCAATCGCACAAATATTTCTTGTGTATTAAAATTCATAACATTTTGGATATACTCAAGCTTCTTAGTCAAATGCATATAGAGAATTTCGTTCAAATAAAAAAGTCGATTAAATTGTTACGCATTACAAACCGTAAGTTGTTATTTTAAAAGAAGTATTATAATCTGAATATAGACTTCTCCAAATGCTTATTCACACAATAGAAAAGTCTGAGAAGTTTATTTGAGGTAAAATCATTAAAAATATTTATTTATTTATATTTATTTATTCGTTCCAAAAGGAACAAACCTTCATGTAAGTACCTTGCTTCTTTATACAAGCAGGTCTAAAAATGTTGTCTAAGCTGGGAACAGATTAAATTATTTTCCGTGTAAAATGTGTGACTTCAACCGCAAGATGTCGCGACTAAGAGCACTAAAAATTCATCATTATTTGTCGTTCAAGATATACTTCCGTTCTGTGCCAATACCCCCCCTACACACATACCTAATCCATTCATACCACATATCACCTACTTCCCCTCTACCCATCTCCATCCTCATTAATACCTATCCACATTATATATACATAATTACATAAAATTTATACATTTTACAATATATAATATTATAAAAATCAATATCATTCACATCATTATATTATTATCATTTATATTCATATTATCTATATTATTATCATTTTTTTTTATATATATTTTCATTGCTATCTTTGAAATGTAACTAGAACGATATAATACAATAGATGGTAGTATTACATCAGCATCATAGGTCCTCCCTTAGCTCAGCCGGTAAAGGCGCGGCTACAAAGCAACACCATGCTGGAGGTGGCTGTGTTCGATTCCCGGTCTAGTCTAGAATTTTTTCGTTAAGGAAGTTTTCTTGACTCCCTGGGCATAGCGTATGATTGTACTTGCCACACAATCATACTAATGCAAAAATGGTACTTGGCATCGAAAGCTCTTAATTAATAACTGTGGAAGTGCATTTAGAACACTAAGTTGAGAGCAAACAATAAGCATATTGTGAAAGCAATATGCTTGAAATGTTAAAGATGAAGAGTTACATCATCATCATCATCATCATCATCATCATCATCATAATCAGCAGTATAATGTTGGTTATATTAACCTTAGACCACAGTGAAAACATCCGGACATCTTCCAGGTACCCCAGGAGAAGTGGCCTGTTCCGGACAAGGACCGAACTCTGGTATACCAGAAATACGGTAGCAGTTATGTTAAGTTCCCAATCCAAAATTAAACCGATTATCGAATTTTCTTGAACTTTTCTGTTTGTTTTATTTAATTTCATCTTCACCTTCCTTTTCACTCCACCCATCAAATTTTGTACAATTGATTTTCCCAATGTTTTTGTTGTTTTTACTCAAATTTTCTTCAAACTCCAGCTCTGTTTTAACAGTTTTGGGATATTTGCGAAGTTTCGTCTTCATAATTGCCTGGAATTTTTCAATTGTGCGAAGTTCCGGTGAATTTGGTGGGCTCATATCTTTTAGCACAAAATTAACTTCGCTGGTTCGGTACCACTCCAACACGCTTTGAGCGTAGTTGCAGGCCAGAACAGAGTTGATCCTTTGTGCTTCCTTATGAATCGCAAAAGACGCTTCTTAAGGCACTCTTCCGTGTTTATCGCATCGTTGATTGTTCCGGAGGTGATGAATGGAGCGCTAATTTCACCACATCCGCAAATCCTCTGCCAGATCAGGCACTTCTTTGCAAATTTCGATAACTTCTTCTTTTGAACATCCTTCGTAGCACATTTTGCTTTTCTTTCCGGTTTGGGGCCTTACACTTTGTAAACACGCTTCATGGTTTTCTGCACAAAATCGACTGACAACGTAGACTTTTTAGCGACCTGGACATGTTTGGACGGTTAGAATTTACATGTATGGACGGTTTTTGAACTGTTGCACAACTTTCCTGCTCATTTTACTGTACATTGGACCACTTTTACGACCACTCGCTCCCTTTTTTCGGGAACTCAAACGCTCCTCGAAGGTTCTTATCACATGAGACACAGTTATATTTGCAATTCCAAGCTTTTTAGCGAGCCATCGGTGGGACGCCTCTGGATTTTGATTGTAAGTGTACACTAATTTTCCTCCTTTTTTTCCACACGTCAACAATAAACCACAATAACAACACAAATAAACATTTAAAATTTTTGTTTTCCCCTCCACCTTCAAATTTTCTTTTTTTCCCCTCCCTTCCCATTTTTTTTTTTTTTCCTCGTCCCACACCCATTTTCCCCCCACCCTTTTTCTTTCCCCCTAACAAAAAAATTTTTTTTTTCGGTTCTTTTCTCACAACGCCCGCCCACATAGTACACATTTTTTCCACTTATTTTTCCCCCCCTTTCTTAAAACAAAAAAAAAAAAAATTAAAAATTTTTTTTTTTTTTTAAATTATTAGGTGTATTCTTAGAAAATGTCTTTTTTTTTGCAAATTTGATGCTTTATTGTGAAAAAATGGTTATACATTTATTGTTCAAAGTATTGGCCATCGCTAGCTATAACTTTTTCCCATCTTTGTGGTAGTTGACGGATACCCTCTCGGAAAAATGATGCTGGTTTGGCGGCTATCCACGAATCGATCCATTTTTTGACTTCGTCATAATTACGGAAGTGCTGGTCAGCCAGGCCATGTTGCATCGATCGGAAGAGATGGTAATCGGATGGCGCAATGTCCGGACTATATGGCGGGTGGGGTAGGACATCCCACTTGAGCGTTTCCAAGTATGTTTTCACCGGCTGTGCAACATGTGGCCGAGCATTGTCATGTTGCAAAATGACTTTGTTGTTTTTTAGCGTATTGCGGCCGATTTTCACGCAATGCACGCCTCAAACGCATCAGTTGTCGCCGGTAGACTTCGCCCGTGATGGTTTCTTTTGGTTGCAACAGCTCATAGTAGACCACACCCAGCATGATTTTCTGGCCATGAATATTGGGATTGGCCGTCGATGTTGTGGCATGACCGGGGTATCCATACGTTGCCTTACGTTTTGGATTGTCGTAATGGATCCACTTTTCGTCACCAGTCACAATTCGATCCAAAAACCCTTCCGTATGTGCCGTTTAAGCAGCTCTTCGCATGTGAAAAAACGGCGCTCAACGTCTCTCGGCCGCAATTCGTATGGCACCCAATGACCGACCTTTCGAATCATTCCCAATGCTTTCAAACGCTTACTAATGGCTGGTTGGTTAACTCTCAATGCTGCTGCAAGTTCTTTTTGCGTTTGTGAGGGGTCTTGGTCGAGCAAAGTTTCCAATTCGACGTCTTCAAACTTTTTGACCGGGCCGGGGCGTTCCTTGTCTTCAGTGACAAAATCACCACTTTTAAAGCGTGCAAACCAACGTTGACACATTCGAACGTCGATTTTGTAGTCCGGGTATGTTTCGGAGAGCAATTCACATGCTTGAGATGCATTTTTCTTCGAATTAAACAGGAAAATTAAAACTTCCCGCAAATGCTGCTTTGATGGCTCGAATTTCGACATTTTTCGGCTTCACAAAAACTTGTTTACTTTCACTAATGATGCGTAACTTACACTGAAATAACTAGAGAATAGAATGAAGTTTCGGATGTGATAGCTGTCAATGTCAAAATTCATGTCAGAACAATAGATATGAAGTTGTCTGCAAATACGACATTTTCTAGGAATACCCCTAATATTTTAAAAAAAAACAAAAAAAAAAGTTTTTTCAAATTAAAAGTAAATAAATTTTTTTTTTTATTACGAGACACCCCACCGTTATTAATTGAAAACGAACCAAAAAAAGATTAATTTTTTATGGCCATAACCCTGAGGGCCTTTTTACGGGGGCCCCAAACCCCGGGGAAAAAACTCAGATACAAATCGAATGGGAATCACAGTCTTTATTACGGGTGTCACGGGTGAAGTGAGAACCGTAATAAGACCCTGATACTCTAACACCAGAGAAATCGAGAATATTTCCACAACACAAAAAATACTCTCGATCATGCCGAGTCTACTCCATCGGGTTCAAACCGACCGCATTCCACTTAACAGAAAGATCATGGTTTTTTTCCGTTCTAAATTCAACATATTGCTGTATGATGGGTCAAAAAGGCAGCTAATCGCGTTCTCAACCCATTAATATTGCCAACATCTTACGGTTCTACTGGACACCCTCCACAACCATACGGCGCAAACAATCGGAACCTGTTTTAATTCATCTTTCCGCGGAATCAGAACTCTCCTGTACAGGTAGTGATTTAATTCGAAGAAAATTGTACCTACCCAAAACAGAGCAAGAACAACGCCACCAACAACGTGCGCAGCTCATGGCAATTTGTAATCAGGAAGACCTTCGACGGTCACTGTCACCATGTATCGTATGCACCGTTTTGCTACAGCGATACGAATTCGCTCAAGTTTATTAGTGGGTAGTTTATGTTCGGAGAATACCAGCACCGCCATCGGTTCAGACGTTCTCGGTTCAACTTTGCAAAACCACATAAATTCTGCGCTGGTGGTGTCGTTACCGCACGTTTGCTATTTATTTACCAGTTTCTAAAATTTATTACAGCGGAGAAAAACGTTAAATCGACGCCAGTTCTTTTGGCGAGAGACGGAAGAGGAGTGGTGCTGCATGCGAGTACTGCATCAAAATACGTGGTGTATTGACCACTGCTGAAGAGAACGGTAAAGAACAAAGCAGCGACAATATGAAACCGAATTTAATTGCGAAGTATACGTTTGTGGTTTAAATTTCAGGCGAACTAATTATCCACAGAGGTAGTAAAGGATCTGCCTTAAAACTGAAATTGTGGAGGGACGATTTTTAAACATCAGGGCAAATGAAACCAGATAATACATTTGATTCTTGGCCATGCGGAAAAAAAATATTATTAATAATTCCGAATTGGTTCCTAATGGTGATATCCAGAATTTTTTAGAATTTGATTAATTGAATTCATTTAGATTCGTTTGATCCTTAGTTCGTGGGTGTAGCCAAAGCACAATTCAAATCTTTCGAGGTTAGTTTAAACAAAACAACAAAAAACTATACTGCGTGAGGGGCGTGCAGTTTTACGATGAGTGCAGCTTGTCGATTTGTCACGTTTTATGTGTAAAAGAGAACTGGTAAAACAATCGGTCCGCAGTCCGTAGTGCTCATGCAAGGTGCAGTTTCAATAAATAAGCAAAGCGCAATATTAGAGTTCGTTACAAACAAAATTATATTATGGAAAAAAAACCTGAATATATTGGTTCTGAACACTTCATTATTGAACTGATAATGTAATAAGAAAATAGTTTGTACATTCAAGATTGATGTGAGATTTGGAGTATCACCACAGACGTCCGCCTCATAGTTTTGACATCATGTCCAAAACATGATATTGAATGATCTAAACTTATAATTTATTCATCACTACAAAAACTTCAACCACGCCAACGCAGTAAATCGAGCGAACCTGTGTAACCTTTCTTGTTTTCATGCTGCTATGCTGCACGGGCCATCCACATTTCTCCGTTGGAAAGAGAGTTTCATATACGCCATGAGCCACCTGAGTCGCAGCTCTTCCAGTTGTCCAAACGTCCACTTCATTCCGATCAAGGTTGACTGCTCCTAAAGCAAGGCGACAATTTTGCATGCTTTTGCTTCCTCGCCGCTTTCGCTCCCTCGCAGCTTAATGCTTCGATGCGGTTCACCATCAGATCAATATTAGCATAGAGTCAGTCAGACCATTGGCGAAGATTTCGCAGAGCGACTAACGATGCTGTTGTGGACGTCACACTTGATTTCTTACCCGACTGACGATAGCTAGGATGAGCAAGTGAGAGAGACGTTCAGAGCAGGTGGGATTCCTGGGGTGATATTAAAATTTTCACTCTCCATCCGTTGATTTCAATTAATTTCCTTTAGTTTCAGTTCATCACGTGCTGAACGGTGAGCTTTCTACTCTTTCGAAAACGAGTTTAGTCCGTGTCATCATCGCGCTTGGAATGCGTAGGATCCATTAACCAATACCCCGCCAATCGCCATATTTGCATATAACGTTGACAAAGTTTGTAAAGCATTCGATATGAAATATCGATAGCACGCATATTACCTTTTATTTTTCAACCAATCCTTCAAAAAAGTTCAAACACCGTCGAGCGGGACTTCTTATCACAAACGGGGGGCAACTTATTGATTTAAACTTTGAGCACTCGCGCTGTTGTACTTTGTACAACACATGTAAATTTTCCATTACCATTTTGATGCAGAAGCACCTATCGATGTAAAACCAACGGATGTTCCTCAAAAATCTCAACTAGAGCGGTAGAATGCGATATTACGAGACGTGTCCGCATAAATAAAATACGTAGTGTATCAAGTTTGAGATAACTGGTTCCAACTTGGTATATCTCGTAGTCCTGACCATCTAGACGGCTTCTGTCTTCGAATATGTGGCGCTAGTGTGAAAGTGAATTTCTTAGAAATGCTTTATCTTTGACGAATTTCACACCAACTCATCCAGTGTTTGGTAGCACCCTCTCAGAATCCAATGAAACTTTGTGGGTGTGTAGACTATGTCTTTTTAAGGAACTTTGCATACTTTGTTTTTTTTTTAAATTTATCTATTCTGCCATTTGAAACGGGCTTAAGTTTTGTAACCTTAAACCTTAAATTGTAAAATCGATTTTTACACGCCAAAAAATATATTTTAAAATTTAAAGTCGATTTGCAAAATATGACTATCTTAGAATTGGACGAAATTATTGTTTTAATGAAGGCAATATATTTGTCTAAAAGTTCACCATACATTGCGAGATGGGCACATTTAAAGGAGAAAAAGGTTTTCTAACAACAAATTTTTCATGTCCTATTTTTACCGGTTATCGCGCCTACTGGTCTTATAATTTGATCCTAAAACCTCACAGAAGCCAATTAAATTCAATTATAATGACAATTTGGTGTTTTTAAGGGACTTTGAATATTTGAAAAATCGAGGCATTTGAATAGGGCTTATTTTTAAATTTTAATTGTTTTTAAACTTTAGTGACAATACAATTAAATCAGGTTGTTGATTAAAACTTTGAAGTATATTACAAGAAGGACAATAAATTAGAAAACAAAAGCTTTATCATAATATCTGAAGTATTGACCCATGACTCAATAACAGCTCAGTTGATTGTATCAAAATTGCTAGATTTCATTAAACAAAATTCAAAATATTGCTCAAAAATTATTTTCATGTCAGATGCAGCAGCGGCCAATTATAAGAACAAAAAGAACGTTGCTAGCTTGTGCAATTTCAAGTCCAAGTATGGATTGGAAGCAGAATGGCACTTCGTTGAAACGTCTCATGGGTCTATTTGATGCTATTGTTGGTACTCTTAAGCGAATGGCAAAGAGAGCAAGCCTTGCTAAAGATTATGGAAACACAATTAAAACTCCTCGGGAGCTATATGACTGGGCAGTTGAACAGTCAAATAAAAGTATTACAAAACTAAATTTCTTCTTCATATCAGCTGAATAGTATGCAAAAATGTCAGAAGAACTTATATAGCCACGTTATATACCCACGTAAAGACAATACCTGATACACAGGCTCATTGCTTTGTACCTAATTCAGAAAATCAAATTTCAGCAAAAAGGTTTTCTGATTCAAAGGATAATACAAAGAAATTTGCTTTGTATGTGAAAGATTCATAAATAAAATATATGAAGCTATGTTAATTACTAATACGTGAAAATGTACATATAAAAAATAAATAAAAGGGTTTTACCCTTACCAAGCAAAAACCTACCTACATAAACAGTATTTCGAAAATTCATACAACGTCATATTTGAATCGTCTTTGATATGCATCAAGTCTTATCAAATAAGAATTTTCTAATTTAATTAGACTTGATGCATATCCATTTAAAGACGATTCAAATATGACGTCCGCTATTTTTTTAGATTTATCTGCCGCCCTCTATGACAATTTTTCTGATACCTTTTACACGTACTTTAACAAATCATGACCATCGTTCCACAAAGTTTCATTGGATTCTGAGAGGGTGCTGCCAAACACGAAGACGAGTTGGCGTGAAATTCGTCTTTAGATCCTGACCAAATGGATGGTTTCAGTTTCGACAAAGTTATTCAGCAGGTCAAGGTCTTTTGATTGATGAACAGAAGTTTAGAATTGTCTCAATACGTGGCGCTAGTGAGTAAGTAAATCTCCCCAATAGGCTATATCTTGGGACCCAGGCGTTCCTGTCTTCGATATAGTTGTTCAGTGGGCCATGGCCTTTTTATTAATGACTAATAGTTCAGAATTTCCTCGCTACGCGGTGCTAGTGTACAAGTGAGCTTCCTGAACATAATGTACTTTTTTATCCCGTCCATATGGAAGGTTCCTGTCTTTGACAAAGTTATTCAGTAGTCCAGCACCATTAGTTTGAAAAAAAAAATAGCTCAGAATTTTCTCAGTACTTGACGCCTTGACCTACTGTACAACTTTGCTGAAGACAAAAACCCTCTTCACTGAAAAACCCAAGTATGCAGCGTTAGTATGCTCTTTATCCCTTTCACTTGTCTTCTTCCTCGATGTATATACTTTTTTTTTTATAAAAAGCGAGTATGCGTTGCTTTAGGTGGGAACAGAAATATGAAAAATAAGTTTACAGCATAAGGAAAAAGAGAAAGATTGATAAGTATGCTGATGCAGAATAGCATACGTTTTCTGTGCATATAGTCAGGATCCCAAGATATAGCATATACTGGTAATTCCGTCACATAAGGACTGTATCGAACAATGAGTTATCCACATATTTTGCTTTCAAATCATATAAAAAAAATTATGTTTTATTCAAACAAATGGATGATTCTTTATTGTACGGGATTGAACTTGAACATTGTGAAGACCGTATGAAATTAATATTATTCTTTCACGAATTTGCGAATTTTTGATCGAACACTTTTCATCAAGTGGCGGACAAGTGTTTCATCACATTTTTTGGACACCTTAGCCCAATTTTTTTTTTTTTTTTTTAACTCCTGCATATTTTCAGCTTCAGCTTTCTATACCAGTCGTTTTGAAGACCCTCTTCACAATCGCCCAATAGCGTTCGATGAGCCGCAGCTGAGGGCAATTTGGCGGATTGATGTCTTTCTCTACGAAATCTCTACTCTTTTCCGTGAGCAAGTTGAGAGTAGTTTTTGGCATAATGCGCCGACACTAAATCCGGCCAAAACAGTGGAGGTACTATGCTTCTGATACTATGCTTCTGGTACTATGCTTCTGATATAAAGGCAGCAAACTCTTCTGAAGACACTCATAGATCGAAAGATTTCCGCATTGATTGTTCCGGTAGTGTAAAAAATGGTAAAAATTGTTCATACCGCAGGAACATATTGCTTGCCATACCAGCACTTTCGACCATACTTTTCCACTAGAATCCACCAGTCTGTATCGCTTACATCCTCCCCTGCGACGGCAGTGTAATATTGTGGATCTGGAAGGGTTTTTGAGTCCTCTTTGACATAGGTATCGTCGTCAGGGCCTTGCAATTTCGAAACTCCAAAATGAACTCGATTATTTCTTTCTCCCACGCACACTGTACAGCGCATCATTTCGATAACGCTGCAGTGGCCGTTCAGCATGAAACGAATATGGAAATGACAGATAGATAGAACAAAGAACGCGCCTTTCTCACCCATCTTTCAATGCTCGAGTTAAAGTCGTCTCAGGGCATACTGAGAGGCGATTCAGTGGCGATCATTGACACTGTCACCATCCCTGTCAATTTGATTTATTTGAATTTTATTTCTTCTTCGATATATTTTCTTACAATAATTATACGATTAAATGCAAATTTAAACATTCAGCGTGTAATATTTACGTGTTTCCGTATGAAAAAAAGGTGAAAATAAATATTTTCTGTTAAAGTGAAAGCTATATCATCAGCAAGATGAAAATGAAAATGATCATGGCAACCGCACTTTCATTCGCACACATCAATGAAACTCGAAACACCAACGAAGTGATGGGAAACTCGTCGAAAATATGCAGAGCGGAGCTTGGTTGTGTTGCTAGTTCGTTGCTAGGCAACTCGGCGTAGATAGAAAATTGTATGTCAGTTGTTTCTTCGTCGCTCCGATTTTATCGAATGATGCTGATATTGTGACGCCCTGCTCGTCGGCCATCAAAATACATGCATCCGGTCGCTGCAAAACTCGCGAATACAGTTTCCGGGCCCTTGTTGCTGCGCGTTGCTTCTGTTCTGCACTTTGTTTGACGATTCTCTGCTTCTTGTAGGTCTTCAGGTTGTTCCGTTTCTGAATACGTTGAACTATTCCGACGCTGGTCCACGCTTCGTTGGCCAAATCACGTATCGTCATTGATTTATTCTTCCGAATTAGAGCTACCACTTTCTGATCCAGTTTAGGTTTGGAAGATCATCCGGGTTTTCTGCCTCTTCCTGGCAGTTCATCCAAAGAACAGTGTTCCAGAAAAACATGGTTATGATGGATTTTACACCCGCGTGATGAATTCCAAAGCGCTTCGTCAATTGTCACATAGTTAAACCCTTTCCACGTAGCCATGTGCCCAAAACCTTAATTTTCACGTCTTTTTCAATGCGCGACATTTTGAAAACATAGAATTTAAACCATGCAAACAAGTAAACGAACGGATGACAACAGTTAAATGCACAACATGCTATGATGAACACATTAAACCCATCACAAATACACGCGTACAACGCAAATGAACGTGGATAGCTTATTTTCGATACATTCCTTACCTCTCACGCCAAAGTCACGAGTTTAAACCTCACCCCCAGACAAGTCACAAAAAATATCCAAAAAGGTATTTAAGAGAGATGAACCAGCTCGACGCTGAAAATCTCGACAATCTCGAAAAACAAAAAAAAACTCCAGTACAGCCTTAGCTGCGCCTTCACCGACGATTTGACCATAGGATTTGAAAAAAAAAAACACTGTGTTTTTGTGAGAATGCAAAAAGTACGTAAAGTTTTTCAAAACTAGAAAAACTACATTTATCGATCACAACATAAAAAACAATTTCCTAACTAAAAGTTAACATAATTTTAATGCACAGAGAGAGGAAACTATGTTTAATATAAAATGTGATTATCTCGATTAAATACTCCGAGTCCAACCATTTCACATGCACCGCAGAGCGATGCTCACCTACGGATGGCCTTAACGTGCAAATAAGTAGAACGATTGAGTTGGCTGTGAACGAGTTGACACAGTGATGGAAACGAGTTTTTCACGATTTTCCTGGTGTTCAACGACAGCAAGAGGAAAGCTGATAACAGCACCGACTGTAGACCATCATCAGTATCAACATTAGCAACGATGATTAAAAATAGCAGATATAATCGATTATACAGCTTTTCCAGCACCAGTTTCTGCTCCACTGAAAGTTCGGAACGGTTTTTGCAAGCCTGCCAAAATTTTGGTGGACACGAGTACGTTGGAATCCAATAGTAGAGCCTGGATGTAGGTACATTGGGTATAGAAACGCATAAAGTACGAGCAACGTTGGTACGGGGACCACAATGTAATCGACATATTTTGTCGATGATTATATAGAATCGCTTTTCGAAAGTTTTTTTTTTCAGGTGGAATTGTAATTGCTGACATTGAGAAAAAATATTAATAATAGAACATTTCTTGGAGTTAAGTAAATAGACGAAGAACATCCAATTTCAGCAAGAAATTTACAAAATTAAATGCCACTTTATATAATTAACACTTCTCATGGGTGTCGTCATAAATAAGCGAAAAGCACTGAAGGGTTTCCCTGTGGTATTCGATGTTAAGAGTCCGAAAATCCATTTCAAGAATCCAATTACGATTTATTACACGTAACAGTTTCTTCCACTCAAGTCACAACTCGGGAAACCTTTATGAAATGCTAATGTGTTACTCATTGCACGACAATTCTGCCACTTCCAGTGTTCACGTCCAGCTTTTCCCGTAGATCTATTTTTAATTCTCGACCATAGTTGGACCAACCAACCAATGAATGAAATACCGTGTGTAACCGACCTTTGTAAATACCTTCATTGTTATTGGGAAAGTCCGAACACAGTGGCAACCACGGTCTGGCAACCACGGAGAGGAAAAGGAAAAATCGATTCTTCCATATTTAGTGTTATATAGCTTTCGCGCACAGGAGCACAGTACCTACATAATATTTCTGCATATCCTCATACACCATACAGAGCCACTGCGGAATGTTTCTATGGAATGATTTGAAAAACTCTCGGGAAAAGTGGAAAGTGCACCACAGTGGTTGTCGCTAAAGAGTGACAAAATGTACGAAATCAAAGAGCAAATTAAGGAATAACTACATTATGCATTCTGTAAAATCAACCATTGAAGTTTAATTTTAGTTTGTTTTTAGTTTTAAGATTATTATTGTTATACTGACACGCAGGAAAAAAAACCTGTTTAAAATACTGAACTGCTAAGGCATGAACAATGTAAACAAAATTAGGTACATATTTTAACAATTAAGGTTGATACGTTACGGTAGTAGCTGGAGCACCTAGATTAACATGAAATATGAATAAATTTGGAACAAATAAAGAGTTAAAAAAACAAAACAAACCATTGAAGTTCGTAAATGATTCTAGATAAACATTTTAAAACTAATTTGGTGTCAATTGTTAGTGTACAAGTATTGCCTTCTCATTAAAAAAAAAACACTATCACATTTAGTTCTAATCGGTTCGAATCGACAAATTGATCTTGTTTTTCCCCAATGAAGAATACTGTACGGACTCCAAACGCATCTTTACATTCTCTCGTTTAGTATCATAAGAACATAACTACACTTATCTATTTCTCTTCATAGATTTTTTATTTATCATCATAATTGCATTGAACATAGCAGTCTTAGTTAATTTTTTAAAATTTTGAAGGAAACATAAATTTTTGCTTTTCATTTCTCGAGGGCCTCTTATTTTTTGAAACAGAAGAATGAGATTTAAATAATGTTCCACAAAGTTTTCAAGCTTCTTAAGTTGAGTTAAGTTTTATTTTCCTATATCTTAACATATATTGAGCTAAATAATAAGTCAAATAGTTGTTTTAAGAATGAACTGTTATTTTTATTAATAGACGCAAAGGATTTTTATTCAATTAACGTAACTTCAGCTTATGAGAAAACAATCAGAAGACATCAAAACAATATCTTTCGTTTTTTCCAAGTTAGTAATTTATTCCACCTATGTTTGCTTCATGTACCAGGGATGTATAACATATTATTAATAAAAAGAAAAAAATATTAATTTTGTTTATTTTAAACAAGTTACACTTTCATCGATAATGAATGTGTTTATGGATTATCCCATCTGAAAAAAATCAAATTTTGATAAAAAAAAAAATCATTTTATTATTCAACTGCCTACATTACTCTAGGTACTGTCCATTTACAGGGTGGCCACTCAATTTTCATTTTCAAATTCCCGGTTTTTCCCGGTTTTCTCGGACCAAATGTTAAAAAATTTTCCGGTTTAAGACTGATTTACAGGTCGTGAAAAGCGTCACGGTATATGCGCGCCTGTGTGTTTTAAATGAAGCCCGGGATTTTAATTTCCCGTGGCGGCAATTAAGTCTACACAAAAAATACAGTATTCTTCAAGTGTCAACCCAACCACGGGATTTACTCTGGAAAATAAAATTCATCTCTATACACTACTTCTTCGGCGGGAACAAAACATTTCCATAAGTTTTCGCGCGGGTTTTGCAAGTTTGAATTCGAATAAAAAATAAAAAATAAATTCAAAAGGAGAGCCGAGTTCCGAAACAGTTTTTTTTTTCGATATTGATGTGCTCGAAGATGTGATGGTTTTGACAGTCAGTATGAACAGCAACACAGGAAGAGAGCTTTTGCAATAAAAAAGAAAAGAAACGCGTAGCCAAAACGACAAAACGGGATAAGGAGATTGACACTTACGCTGTGTGATAAAAATTCGAAACATCCTTGCTTGTGCCAAATAACAAGCAAGGAGAATTCCAACAAGATAGCTAAATATGCCATTTGGCAACAAATCAGTAGTACTATTTGATTTAAAGCCGGGAACGAGAGAGATTAATATTAGGTTTTCTGGTATCTAATCCCCTTTCTTTCAAACGAATAGGACGAATATATTTTGTTTCCATAGGGAAACGTTTGCCTGACAGCAAGTCCTATACTTTCTATGCGCTTGAAAGAGAAAAAAGATTAGACGTCAGAACACACGTTGCTACACCCTCCAAACCCCAAAACCACCAAAAACCCCCCACCAAAATATAAAACTACATAACCCGTTTTTTTTCGGTTTCTCCCAGTTTTTTAGAATTCCCGTTTAATTCCCGGTTTTCCCGGTTCTGTGGCATTTAACCCGAACAAAATTGCAGGTTAAAAAAACTGCAGATTTAAATTATCAATTTCAGGGTTAAACAATCATCAAATACTTCTGATTCCCAGAAGTCTACATCAACGTATGAGGTTTTTAACAAAGAAAGAGCTGATTGAAAAATAATCGGTGCCTTTCTTAGGGTGTCCAAATTGCACGAAACTAACCTACTTCAGAAAAAAATTAAATAAAAGCATTTCTTTATTTGGTTAGTAAAATGTACGTTTAAATCAATCATTACGTTTACCTACGTACGTTTACATTTTTTATCTAGCAGATGCACTATGGATTTTTTTTTTTCAAACAATGAGGCAGTTAAACATATTTTCTGGATTATTCTGCATTATTTGGCATGGATTGTATTAGACTGTGTCTAAATAGATGATTAAGCGTCTTTTTTAAATCCTGATGCCTTCTCCAGTTCTCCAAAATGCCCTGAAGTTAAGATCTGAATGGTCTATTGACTTAATGTGGTTTGATACGCATGTTCCCGACGTTTGCAATACATCATCAGTGCCCCAAATAGCTATATGATGACTTGTGCGTCTAAGAATGGTTCCGTTAAGACATTATATGCTCTCCATTATCCTGGAACAAAGATCTTGGACTTCTGAAGGCTCAAAAAGGTTCAACAGTGTCCTGAACATATGTACATGTTCAAGAAGTTCAAGAGAGGCTTTTGACAGCAAACATATCATGAAATGATGACGATAGGATGTTTTAAGGTCTCTAAAGTATTCAGGAAATCTGATCTTGTCAATCTACAAGCTCAATGAAGTTATGAATAATGTCCAGAAAGATTATATGAGTACGTGAAGTTCAAGACAGCCTCCTGACAGTATGCTCATCGTCGAATCGTTTCAATAAGATATTTAATTCTCTCCAAAGTATTTTGAAGTTAAGATATTGAAGACTTTCAGGCTCAATAAAGTCACGACCAATATATTTAAAGTTTATATGAGTTCAGGAAGCTCGCGAGCGCCTCCTGACAACATCCAGGACATTGAATCGATTAAATATGACTAACATTTAAGGCTCTCCAAAGTATTGTGGAGTTCAGATTTTAAGGAACTAACGGTTCAATAAAGTCTTGAACAATGTCCTAATTATTTTTTTTTTTTTTGAGATTGTGAAATTCAAGTGAGCCTCTTGGCAACATACACTTAATCTTATCTTTTCAATAAGATATTAAATGCTCTCCAAAATATTCTCAAGATAAGACCATGACCAAGACAGTCTCGATTGAGTCACGAGCAATGTCTTTAAAGTTTTCATGAGCTCAGGAAGCTTATGAGAGTTTTCTGGAATCATGCACATCATTGAATCGATTCGACGGGGTATTTAGAACTCTTCAAAGTATTATGGAGTTCAGATCTTGAAGATCTACAGAATCCAACTAGTCATGAAAAATGTTCTAAAAGCTTTTCTGACAATTTGCACCTCATCAAATGGCTTTAATAAGATATTTAGTGCTTTCCAAACTATCCTGGATCTTTGATTACGGTGTTCTACAGGTCAAATGATGCCTTGAATATTGTCTTTACAGATCAAGTAGTTAAAGATAGCCTTTTTAAGTCATACATGGCATAAAATGATGCCAGTAACACGGTTGCGAACCAGCGGAGATAGTTGAAAGCCACCTTAATAAGGAAAAGAAACTATTCTAGAGTATTCTAGAGTTCAGATACTGAAAATCAATACACTTGATGAAGTTTTGAACACACGCTTTTAGCAATATACACATCATTGAATACTTAATGCTCTACAAATAATAAATAATAATCCTCACTAACACGCTCAAATCGATCTCTCATCCTGTAAAACTTCTGCCATAGTTTATGTAATCGTTAATCCAAATTTTTCGATTTCTGACTGAAATGATCTTTTTTGTTTTCAATCACTGGAAAATATTCACAGATGTACGCAACGCTTTTCCAACTCTAGAGTATTGTTGCCCAGGGTTTAAAATATGAATAATTTTGCGGTTTTCCATACTATCACTCGAATTTCACTATACACATTGATAAGTTCGATCACTTTAAGCTTCCTTCAATACAGCATGAATGTTTTAAAAATGTGGTGTTATATGCCTATCAAAATGTAGATATTAATCACAAGTGCAGGTGTTGACAAGTGTCGACTATTTTGCCTGTATTTCGTTAAGTTTATGATTTATACTATTATTGAGAGACAGACAAAAATGTTCGGACGACATCATAAGGACCAGAATATTCTATTGTTTACTAACAAAATACTCGGTTTCATGTCGAAAATGTGAAAAAAAAGTTCCTGTACTGCATCCAAATTTGATTGCAACCCTTTCTGGGGTGATTGATAACGCTAAGGATAATCGTTAATGTGGTCGGCCGCACTACAACAAAATACAAACAGCAAACAATGGAAATGGTGACATTATAGCTAATAGTTGAAAGTAATAAAGTTACATGAATTAACATTAATAGGTTGAAAAATAACCTGTTTGTTAAATAAAAATTACAACAGACATGCAGCATGAAAATGAAAATTACAACAGACAAGAAGACACGAAAGAAGATTAACGATTTTACAACAGTATCTTCTTCATACTTGCCAAACTACTATTAAACATGCATAGTTTTGGATTTTACGATAACATTGAAGATTTCAATATTATTTCAATTAAAATAGGGAACTATTTCCCTATCCCACGAGGACTAGCCCTTCAGGCAGCAACGATAGAAGCCGATTGCAAAAAAAAAATTTTAAAATGTGTTAATGTTAGTTTCGTATTATTTCAGTATATTTAACCAATATTTTCAGAATACACCAAAACAAGATTTCGGTGGACTGCTGCTATCACTGGAAACAAACAAGAACGAGCTTCGCCACGAAACCAAAGACAAATAGATATAACTCTCATAAGCTATTCATCGAACAGTTCACTTAACGTTCAATCTGAATGGTTGACAGTTGGTAGTAGTGCTACTTGTGAAACGCGTGTACTTTTACCTGGTGTTTAATGCTTACGCACTAACGAAGTGATAGTGGCAAAACTAAATATCTAAAGAATACATTGTTGATTCCCAATCGAAAATCACAAATCAATATAATTAAAGCTTATCTAAGAATACAGAAATCACTTTCTAGATGTTTAAGGCTATACCAGCACTATCCAGGAAGCGGTATACAACATTTCTTGCATTTCAGAATCAACCAAATGAAGATCATATATAATATATGATGCATGTAGTATTTTTGTCTTGTATAAATACATAAATAATTGATGAAGTTTGTCAGAAGCAGATAATTATATGTATACATCTGCAAATACTGATGAATGGGAGGGACCATCAGGGCACCCGATTGAAGCAGCAACATAACATATCATATCTATTTATTTACTTATTTATTTATTTATTTACTTATTTATTTATTTATTCGTCATCAATAGAGCATAGACCGTGTCAGTTACAATAATTACTTTGCATCTTTTTTTTCTGAGTTACTGAGTTACCTAGTTACTCTCAAAAAGAATTGTTTTTTTTTCTTAAGCATACCTTTAGTTATTATCATATTGCAACAAGAAATCATCTTATTTATAGGCTAATTTTTGGCATAGTCTGTCCAATGATTATTAATGTAAAACGAATTTCTGTTTCTTAAATACCAAGTGGGAACATGGAAGTTATGCTTTTCTTAAAATCTCTGGGGTGTTTACTCTTTGAGCTATAACTCGTTGATAAAAGCTATCATTGCAAATTCAATACTTTTTTTTAGTCACTTATAAATTAATTAACATGCATCGCGACTCATGGTAGTGATACAGTCCTCTTAGACCTTTTTAGATATAATAAAATATAATATAATATAATATATATATCATATAACAAAAAAATGTTTTTGAAATGACTCAAAACGGATTAAATGTGTATGCTGATACGAAGCCACTAACTACACTACAATATTCAAGGATAGGCTTCACATATGTAACATATAATGTTTTGATTGTGTAAGAGTCTTTGAAGTTCAGACTGAACCTTTTTATAAAACTGAGCATGTGGCTTGCCTTACAGATAATTTGATTATAATGCTCAACAAAGATTAATTTAGAATCGAGGGTAATACCTAAATCTAAACTTGGTTCCAACTTTCTACTGATTGTAAGCCTATTGTTTTTGTTGCTTCTGGCCTCGTACTGTATATTTTTAAAAGGAATTTTAGTTGCTTACATTAAATTCGAACAAACATTTTTTACATCAAGCATGAAAATTATCAATTTCACGTTTAAACAATATAAGTTCAGACTCAGCGTATCTCCAGAAAAAGTTTTATGTGGTCTGCATATATTGAAACATTGAGGAAATTCAAAACATGTTCTACATCTTCTACAGATAAAATAATCAGTAGTGGAGAGAGATGGCAGCCTTGGGGAACACCAGATGTCACATTCACTACTGATTGCAAACTTCTTTCAAATCTAACTTATTGTGTCCTACCAGTCAAGATTTGACTGAACACAATTTAAAAGACCATATATAATGTCTCAAAACTGCCTCTGTTCTTCTACCGGAAAACCATCAAGACCAGCAACTTTCGATGAATTTAAGGTATCCAAAAAAATGTAAGATTTCATTGAGGCATATACGATCGACGGCACGGCATCATCTCTCAATAACTCAGGAAGGTATGTGAAATATTGATACCGATAAAAAAAACTAGTTCTGGGACAACATAAATCATCAAATTTAATAGAGTTCCTAACTTTAAATGCATGAAAAATATACCAGACAAGAATCATATCATGCTAGATTCTATAAATAGATTTTGTAAAGTAAGTCACCGATTTTCCAAATGACTGTTTTAGCGAACAGCAATTATGCCAAACGAAATCACCGAAGTTTATTCTAGTTTCAAAGGTACTTTGTTCATGTTGCTACTTATGCTTATCAGTTCATTATGCTTAATACATAGTTACCAAACACTGTTTATATGAAGTTCACCATAGAGCAACCCACCTGTAAAGAAAACGAAATACTAACATTAATGTTCAGTTAACACATGACATAAAACAAAAAAACTAACAAACTAAAAATACTTAACTAAACGAAAACAATCCAATCTTAAAATGTATACAAATGTTATCGTAAGATCCGACAAATGCTGTGAAAACTACAGATTTTTGTCACAACCGTTCCGGAACATTGCCCAAGAACGATGAAAAATAAGGGTAGAATTACAATTCCCCTATAAGCAGCAGACGATCCGCATAAAAATGCTCGCACTAAAACCCCCCTCACCCCATCATCATAACGGAGTGAAAAACATCGGAACAGCTTCCTATCCACATGTAAGATACACAACGTACCATCATTTCACTTCCAGTCGACGAAGACGGTGTCCTATTATTATTGTTACTGTTGATGTCCTGCCGGCGAGACGCCACCGCATCATAGACAGAAGATGCAGTTGCTGCTGCACTTTTCCTTGATGAGTCACGTTTTTCATCGATTTGATTTCGGTTGTAATCTATAGAAGAGCCACCGGAATCACCGGAAGCGGTCACATTGCAGGCATTTTGGAGGCCCATCGCAAATCCGGCGGTCGGCGACGGGGTCTCCTCAGCCTTGTGAACCGTTTTCCAGCGACGAAATATGGTCAACGAGAGGATGTACTTGAAGAAATTTATTTTCCTTTTCTTCTTTTTTGCACGTTTTTCAATTTTGACTGGGATCACTACACTATATTGAATGAACACTTTTTTTTCCCAAAAAACAATTGCTTCCCTATCCCAAACTTGAATGGCACATGTGCGGTGGAAAATAATTAATCATATCCTGAGAATAGAAATTTCCTGACTATTCTCAGAAATCCGCGTCACAACAAAAATTACTTTACACGAAAGTTGGAATTCCCCGGAGAAACATCAACATCGAACTCACGAGACATACAACACGAAAACAACACCACTTGGAACTAGTAAAAAATGCCCGTATTTAAACAAACACTAACATACCAGGCCACGGTTTGGCGTAGTCTGGAACGAACGACAGGCTCGATAAACGGAAAGAACACGACTGCCAGCGGCTCACACAAATGGCAACTAGTAAGGACCACCGGGAGGACGACAACACACACGATGAGAATCGGCTGACAGAGAGAAATTGCTAAGCAAATTTTTCTCTTAGCGCGCAGGACGATGTGAAACTTTCACTGTGGGGAGTCGGGCCCACTGCAAGCCGAGCCAACCCTACCGAATAAGGATATGAAATTGGTCCAGAGTTTACCAGAGTCGACTGACATCAATGTTGTCAGTAGCGTCGTTCCTATACGGAATTCCTAAGCTGTCAAACGCGTTTTGACATTATTATCAACATCTTGGAAAATGGAAAAACCACTCGCGTAATGTAAGCACACGACTGCTAAATCTCACTCATATTTGGTTCTCGTATACACTAATTTTGCTAGTTTATTAAACCGCGTGTGATTCAACGATAGCGCGCATTAAACAAGTAATTTCAAATTCACTACTTTTCATAATCATTGCACACTAGTCCAGAATGCGAATTTAGACGGAAAGAAATACTTTCAGCCTTAGTTTGGGATTTAAAACCAAAGTTCACTTCAAAAAAAAAATTGGTCCTAAAAGTGAGGTTTTTATTATGATACTTTTCATAATCATTGCACACTGGTCCAGAATGCAAATTTAGACGGAAAGAAATACTTTCAGCCTTAGTTTGGGATTTAAAACCAAAGTTCACATCCACAAAAATTGTCCTAAAAGTGAGGCTTTTATTTTGATATAAATTAACAATGCAAACTATATGTCAAGCTTTTTTATTTGCAGAAATACAGATAAATATATTTGAGCAAATTTGAAGCAAATTTGGTTAAAACTTGTTGCTGTAGCGAATTACAGTGAGGTTTTTTTTTTACACGGGGGATACGTTCCACTTTTTCTATGAAACCGCGTAAAAAAAGACTAAATAGAGTTGATCAATTCACTCGCATAAACATTTTAAATTGCTTCGATTTTGTTTGCATGTGTTAACTTTTCATGCAATGGTCAAAATACAGTTTTTTTTAATTTTGAGTACTTACACCAAAAATTTTGATTTTTTTTTAAAAGCTGCTATATGATCACTTTTTGCCCAAAACGAAAAGTGTGATTCGAATTAGGTCGATAAGTTGTTCAGTTCTGTAGTTATAGCCGAAAACAAACCGTGTACAAAAGACTTTAATGTATAGCCATTTTTAGTAGTTGTATTACAGTGCTCTATTAAAAGCTGTTATTTTGCTCTAACTAAAACTACTCTAACTAAACTAACTAAACTAATTAAAATTTTTATTAAGAAATAAGTCTTCCCATAGATTCTAGAGTACCATTATATACAATTGTGTATGTAATGAACTTGTCATTATCAGTTGCCAAACAAAAATAAAGATTGCTCTTTTAAACAAATATCCCCTTTTCAGATGTTGATCCCTCTGGTTGGGGCAGATAGATTATTTTTATGGTATTTGGATTTGCTTTTACTATTTCAAAATATATTGTTTAACTGGTAGCTAGTTTTTTTTTTTCTTAATTAAGCGAAACTCATTTCAAAAGGGTGTGTCTTTATAAGAGAATTGGTAATAATGGACGAACGATGAAACATATCTCAAAGTTTAATATATAAAAAGTTGTTTATCTGCCCTCTGGTTGGGGCAGATAGATTATATTTATGGTATTTGGATTTGCTTTTACTATTTCAAAATATATTGTTTAACTGGTAGCTAGTTTTTTTTTTCTTAATTAAGCGAAACTCATTTCAAAAGGGTGTGTCTTTATAAGAGAATTGGTAATAATGGACGAACGATGAAACATATCTCAAGGTTTAATATATAAAAAGTTGTTTCTAGCTTAAAAAGGCATCTGATATCATTTTTTCAAGTGTTATCGCCCGAAGCAACAGCAACCTTAATTATCCAAAGGGGCGTCATGGACACCATCAAAATTTAACAACACTTTTTTTCGCTCAAATCAAATTACTTTTGACGAAAGTTTAGAGTGTTTTTCGCTTGGTCGCGAGTGAATCGATGAGTATTAGCAGTTTTGAAGCTTGATATACAGTCGCCTCATAGCGGGGATTTTTATTATTGGCAGAGTGTGGAGTGAAAAAAAAGAAGACTAGTGCAATGTAGACAACGGCCATTTGCTGGTCAGAAGCAGCAAACGAAAACAACGCGCATGGGCGGGTGAAAAGCTTGCACATAATTTTAGGTGCATTTGCCACGTGGTGTACAGAGTTTGGTTATGCAGGTTGCATATCTAGCGGGCGGTTTAGCAACGTTAATTTTTGCGCATATTTAATCGCGAGTGAATAAAATAAATTACAAATCAAGGTCGAAAATTTTTATTTTTACGAATAAACAAGATAGTGTGATTGAGAAGGCGGACATGGGTGAGATCTATCAGATTTTAACTATAAAACAAAAATCTTATTTTCAAGTAATACTAAATACGTGCCTGGTTTGGAAATTTAAAATGTCCAAATCTGGAAGTGTGTTGCATTGCCCTTACCCAAATGATATCGGTAATGTTAACATGCGGGGCTTATTGTATGTGAAAGTAACCTCGGACATTCTGAAATGGGTTGCTGGATCTTCAGTAGAGCAATCACTTTCTAGCTCCCGGATTAAAACTGCTTCCAATGGTCACTGGAATGATTGTTGTAAACAGATTTCTTCCATAATACCATTGCCGGCCGATCGGTGTTAGAGTGGACACACACACACACACGCACACACACACACACACACACACACACACACACACACACACACACACACACACACACACACACACACACACACACACAGCACGCATGAACAAATTTTTTTTTTGCATGGGGGATACGTTCCACTTTTACTATGAAACCGCGCAAAACAAGACTAAATAGAGTTGATCAATTCACATGAATAAACATTTTAAATTGCTTTTCATATGTTATCAGTTTATAAAATTTTGAGTATTTACACCAAAAATTGTGAATTTTTTGATAAACTGTCATATGATCACTTTTTGCCCAAAACGAAAAATGTGATTCGAATTAGGTAGATAAGGTGTTCTGTTTTGGAGTTTTCGCCGAAAACAAACCGCGTAAAAAAAAGGCGTGTAAAAAAGACCTTAGTGTATTTGTAATGGCACTACGTTGCCCGGAGAAGTTACGAATAACAAAAGAGTTGTTTGAGTGTTTATTACTGGAGATGAAATAAATCAAATCGATAATCACGAAACAATAAAAACATTTACTGTGGCCTGCTAAGGGTTTAAAAATATTTATTCTCACACAGTAAAATTAATGAACACTTTCTTTACATAGCATACTTATTATGTTATTCGTTTTATGGATTCTGTAAATAAATTCATTAGATTAGTTTTGTTTAGTTAGATAAGATTAGTTCATTAGTCCTGACTAAGAAATTTTGAAACAAGTTTTGATCTGCAAATATCCCTCAACATCCACTTTAACGTAATTATTGCACGAGCCCTGAATTTTTTTTAAATCATGTCTGGCCTTCTAAGTAGTGTTTCATAGCAATGAGGGCTAGACAACAATAATATAATTCAAGTTTTCTTCATATACTGCTGATAAAATTAATTAGAAATTAACGAAGCATATTGAAAACATTTTTTTTGAAAGTTGCCATAGAATTCCTATTTTTCATCGAGTGAGCACAGAAAAACAAGGTTCCTGGTGATAATTTGTGGTTCACCGGGTGTGGTGGCCCGGTGGTGAGGATCACATTTAATTGTGATCCATAATATTGGTTCGCCATACTCGCTACCACATCCTGGAGCAAGTTTGAAGGTATAAATCGATCCAAATTGGCTCTCAAGCGTTAATAAAATTAACCTTGTTTTCCTAACGAAAAACTACAATCACACGTTGTACAGGACTCCCATAGCATCCATGCTATTGGTTTAAATCGATTCAAATCTGATTTCAAGCATTATAAAAAATCACCTTGTTTTTTCAATGAAACTCTTTGTGGATGGCCCTAATAGCGTGGTATAAATCGATTCAAATCAGAAATCGGTACTAATATTTAAATATTTTACGCCGCGTGAATTCAGCTTATCGTTTACCAAAACGAACCCTGCTGCCACCTAATACTGTTATCCAACATCCCAGTGATTTCTCGTGGAAATGCAGAGGTGTTCTCGGCTTACAATACCTTTCCTTATTTGACCTGCATTCATTTGGGCGAGGCCAGCGCCGGTATTGCCTTAGTTTGGGATCACCAGTTTCTACACATTGAGGATGTATGCTAGTCCCAAGCAGCATTTGTTGATTCTCTGTGTAAGAACAGCTGATCTGGCAATAAAGGAGTAGCAACCTCGGGTGGATAATCATGCTCATGCTTATATGGAAGAAATTAATGAAAGTAATGTTAAGTATTCGCACATACTATAGTGGAAGAAGAAACAATTGTCAAAATAAACCCCTCACGTTGATAGCATAAACAACAAATAATATAATAAATTGAACCCTCTAAACCAAAATAGTTATAATAATAAACAACGCTCAAATAAGCCTTAAGTTCGGATAGATGATTTAAACTAGCCTTATCACATTTTGGGTATGACATTCTGATATAAATATTATTGTTATAAAAGAAACCGCTCCTGTAGATTTTATGATAATTTCTACTAACACAACTATTTCATTGGTGACAATGATAACAATGTTGGTTTCCGGGCCTATATTTTCTTTATCAGACACTCATATTCTCGTTAACGTTTGAATTCCTGTTTTTTTACGCGCAACATGGTTCAAACGAATGTGGAATAAAGGTTATTTGCTTTATAACATCATTACAGATACATTATGAGTAGTGCACCATGGAGTACCGCTATTGATTATATTTAACAATTGTACACGTGATTGCCTTTAGGTGGTAAATAAAAATAGCAGCAGTAGCAGCAGTGGTCGTGGTTATTTGGTCACAAGGTTGTTTGATAACTCCTAGATAACGCTAGTAAAATCGATAATATCTTATCACTGGAATGACATCATGCGCCATGGAATTCTGAGTTCAAAATAAATAATTTCAAAAAGCTGTGCATGAGAGAGCTGACAGTGTCTGCTTTGGAAAAAAAAAACAATTCTCTACAGAATCCATAATTAGGATTGGGTTCACTCCCTTATTTTCGTTTATCAGTAATAAATATCAACGTCTTTCACCATAAAGATAGATTCCTTCGTAACTGATTGGACCCACATCATAAATAACCCTTTTTCATACTCTCACACCCCCGACGACGACAATGACGAAGTATATAATGAAGATTGACACTATCGCAGAACTTCCAAAGATAAACACAATCTTCCAGCATTCCATCTCGGTAAATCCGAAATTCTGTCAACATGTGAGAAATTGAAATGTGTATCTAAGTTTTGCCTCAGTACATATTTATAAAAAAAAAAACATGAATAAAATATTCACACCATACCAGCGAGTGTCATAATCCAACAGAAATTAAAATTGTGATTCTAAATCTGCCAGCTTTGTGCCAGTCAGTCTATCCTAATTTAAAACTGTTAAATTAGGCTAAATCTATCGAACAAGTTTTGCTGCTGTTTTCTTTTGATCATAGGCACCGCTTGAATTCGTTGATGTTGCTTGATGCTGCTCAGTAGAGTGGTTCTTTACTTTCAGGAAGAACCTATCTGTACCTGCTGTCTACTCTCACCAAAAGAACCGCCATAATCCCACGCAATCTTCCATATACATTGTAGATATATGTTATCTAGCTTCCACATCACCACGATGGTACTGGTGCAGAGAAAACTGTCAGGAAAAATGAATGAATGGGAAATCTCACCGGAGAAAAAAAGAGAATATCCACCGCAGCCGACCGGTGTTACCGGTACTAACCGGCCTGTATGGAACTGAAACATCCGGTTTCTGCATTGGGTTATACTCAGCATCATCAGCATCATCATTATCATCGTCGTTGTTGTCGCTGATAAGAAAAAGTATGTCACTAAAGAGAGCGAGGGTGTGACGCGAGCAGCAATAGTGAAAATTAAGGCAGAATTGGTAGTCAACACCAAGCCTTTTTAGTGATGATTACTCTCGATGCCAGATTTTTGTTGTTACGATTGTTTGCGACCTGGTTTCAAATGACAAAAAAAAAAAAACATGGAACACACCCCATTTGACTTAATATTGAGCCGTTTTGAACTCACTTTTGCCAAAAGTGGAGTCACTCAAATTTAAGTCCACCCTGTTGGAATTGACAAGTCGACAAATTAACAATATCGACTAAAATCAGGATTTGTCGACTTGTCAATTCCAATAAGATTTACTCAAATTTGAGAGACTCCACTTTAGACGAAAGAAAGTCGAAAATCATTCAAAATTGAGTTGAATTTGTGGCCGTGCCAGCTAAAATTTAAGAGAGGCTCTCTCTCTTTTTTTCAGGTAGCCAGTCAGCGGCAACACGACTTAATTGTGTACCGAGATGTGATGGAACGTGAGGAAATAATAACTGTATATAGGAAAACAGCCTCCGGGCTCTCCACGCACTGAGAGGGAAACAAACACTAAAAGGGGAAAGCAACTCTGTCGGATTCATAAGCATGAAGAGCTTCCCGAGAGCAGACGACCCGCACCATCTGATGCTCTAATATGCCAGTTTAGAGGAATGAAGCTTAGTTAATTTTCAGGCTGGTATGCACTATGCTAACATAAACAGAAGAAATGTAAATATATGCTATGCAGAAATAAGTTTTAACAAAGTAACTCATTCTTTTCGGAATTTCATAGAATACATAGGGTAGAGAGCTACCTCGTCTTATAGCACCTATTTTGTCGCCCTATATCTCAAAAAGCATTAGAAAAAATTGTTTCCGCGAGTATTTTTTATTTATTTTCATGAGCATAAACAAATCCATCAATTTACATATGGGCTTTCTGTTCTGATCCAAGACTTTAGTATGATGTCCCGTGACGAACTAGCCAGGTGGCTAAGTCACCTAAATAAAGTTATAAAAAAAACTAGTATGAAATTTATGGTTCATACTGTGTTTTGATACCTTGCTATAGCAACATAAAAAAATTCTCGGCTAGATCAAACCAGCTAAATATGGTTAATATATCCTATGTTAACTGATAGGGAGATTTATCCAATTTAGACAAGCTTGGCAGAGTCCACCCTTGTATGAGTATTTTTGTATCGTAGTGCACAAATCTGACGTTTTTGTTTGTGTACATTTGTTTGCTTAGTGATCAACTATCTACAGGGTTCGGCTATTGAAGTCCTACATTGAAACAAACAGATAAATTGATCAAAACAAAAACATGTTATTTCAAATCCATTCAACTTCACTTGAAAACAAATCACTTTTTGAAAATTCCCCGTTCAACTTCAACTTGTTTGCCCTTGAGTTTAATCACTCGCAGCAGACGATCGAGGAACACATCGTACGATGCGCGCAGGTGCTCCTGTGGTATTTTATTCCAGGTTGTCGCCACATGTCATTTCAGGACTTCCACACCTTTATTTTGTTTAGAGCAGACTCCAGACAGCGAAGTCCATAGGGTTCAGGTCCGGTGGACGCACAGGCCACTCCGAGCTAGATAACTGGAACCCTGGAAAATGTTCCACCATCCAGAGTTGGAGTTCCTTTGCTTTGTGAGCCGGCGCCGAGTCCTGTTGGAAAACCGAATCCCTGGAACCAAAATAATGACGCGCCCACAGTTTGACGACGTTCTGTAGAACTAGTTCCCGACATGTATTTTCGTTGATCTTCACTGCTACAGGGACACACACCAGCGGAGTCGGGCATCACAGGTGATTCCGGTCCAAACCATCACCGATGCTGGTTTCTGTCGCCTGTCGTGAGCCGTCAGCATGCCGAAGCATGGTTTCGTGATCTTTCTGGCAACCAAACTCTGTCGTTCTGTGCATTCACGAACTGCTGTACGGTAAAGAGTTTTTCGTAAGTAAACACGATATTCTCCATCCTTTCTTCCGCGGCCCTCTTCACTCGTTTTACCCGTTTTTGTTTCTGGCTCACCGAAAGGTCTTGAACCTTCTGGATCTTGTAGGGCTTGGTCTGAAGTTTATCTTTCAGGATCCGACGGAGACTTCGATCCGATACGTTGGGATTCCTGCCAACTTAGTGGTCAAGACGATCTTCACCATGGCAGGTGTCACCACAGTAGCTCGACGTTCCGCACCATACCATTTTTTGTACTTCCGGTCGCCAGGTATCGTTTGACTGTATGGTGTAGAAAACTTCTGCACATACGTTAATCTGCCATTTTCCAGCTCGGAACAAGACAACTACAGAACTACGTTTCTGTTCGAGATCCATTTTTCCGGATAGCACTCGATTACAAAAGTAACAAATACATCCACTGACAGCCAAGACACAATGTAAACAGAACGACGAGGGGTCGTCCAATACAGTTTCGTGTGCAACGTAATTTTGACTGTTGAAGTAATGAAGCAGTTCAATTGCCGGACCCTGCATAACTAACGACATTATCCATAACGGTTTGAAAGTGTTTTTAATCATCGTCAAACTTCTCAAGTGAGAGTAACTATTGTCGGTAGCTCCTTTTTTTATTCGTGCTCCATTTGAACTGGGTGAGGAACGCAATCACATTTAAGCTAAATAATCAAGTTAGTTTTTTTTTTTAAATCGGTTGCCAAGAATAGTCAGGGATTTTCACGGCATCTTGAGACAGGAATTGCTATTTCGGAAGAATTTTTGTCGTAGTTTTCACGTTAATATTGAAAATTCATCAAAAAGAAAGTATAACAAAAATTCCGAAGAGTGCAGGGAAATTATGCGATCATACGAAAACTTGATCATACTGGTTTTAAGGGTAAAATGATAATGAAAATATTGGAAATTGATCGTTTAGCTGGTGGCGAAAAATTAAGTCGAAAGTATTATTCAACACATAGTCATGTGTTATTTTCTTGAGTCTCGAGATAGTAATAATACCGTGATTCCAAGGCTCGTGTGTATCAAATTCTTCGATCTCGACTGTCAAAAAAAACATTCTAGAAGCGTACTTTTTTTCGAGAAAGTTGTTAATCACTGCAAAAGATCTAGCATCCAGCTGATCAAGCCTCCTGATCTACCATCCTGAGCAGGTTTCCACCACGAAAATGTTCGAATAGATTCTCCGCTGCTGGTTCACCCAGAAATATTTCTATTAGGGGCAGCTGAGGCACGTTGGGGGTTTGGAGTTTTGACGTAGGACTACGTCTGTGTTTTCAATACTGGGGTACACATTCGAATTGCGAACATTTGGAGCGTCACGAAAAATATATAGATTTTGAACGTTAATAACTAAGTCATTCCACGATTGATTTCCAAAATGTTTACACCAATCGATCGGGACATTTTCTACGCTTCGATTTCAATATTTCAAACTATTGATTTTTAACATTCAACTATTGAAATTAACGCAAATATAAGGTGATGTCTTATAATGCCGATTTTTCAGAGTAAATTTACTAGATGCACAGTACTTTCCAATCACAGACTTCAAATTTAAGTAAGGAACGTATCACATGCAGCAGTGCACGATATAAAACGGGGACATCTTCAAATTTTCTTCATTCGCTCGGCAGCCATGGAGCTGTGCAGAGTAGCAATGGGCCAGTACTGCGCTGGCAGCTGGCGGATGCAAGTACCCTGCAGGAGGGTACGCGGGCGAGCAACCAGCCAGAATGATAGCTCAGTGGCTGTCGCTAGCGAGTGGCTGGCTGGACAGCCATTTTTTATGCAGTCGTGTGCTATGTCAAGGTCGTGGCAAGTTTATCAAATTTGGTGGGAGACATGTATGATGCAGTTGGTAGTCATATCACGATATGAAGTACATATATATGTATAGACATATATGTAGATGATTTCGAAATATATGTAGATGATATAGATAAATATATAGATGTATATGGACATGATGTTGATATATCTGTAGATTATTACGATATATATGTAGATGATATAAATGTATTTGATGATGATATTGATATGTTTGAAGATAATATCGATATATATGTAGATGATGTAGATAAGACGCAACGTCGAGTGTTAACAATTCGCAATCACTATGTCTGTACTGGCAGACCGGCATTTTTCGGGGTTTCCAAATTTCGACATAAACTATTCTATGATGTATTTCATATAAAAAGATCTCTTCAGGGCTACTATTCTGATTTTGAAAGAGTGTTATACTGAATTATTATAAGAGTTTGCTCATTTTATCTGCATGACGCCTACCTAATTCGTAAATCCTGGCCGATCCTGAATTTCGCACAATTTCTGTTCGATAAATACCAAATATTTCTTAAAAACATGTTTCGGTATAGAAAATAACTCAGGGTCATTTAAAGTTTATTTGCCTTTTGCAATCGCAGCCCGCTGGTTGCTGGCATGTTATAATTTCCCTATTACAGACATCATTTTATTATAACAAGTTGTTCAATGTTGGTAATGTTCTCTTCAAAATCCAATCAGTGCTTGAAAGTGTTTCTGTTCATTTTAGTGCGTTGGATAGAGTTCCTACCTTGCAATAGGAATCAAATATTTTTGAGAAAGTGTTTGAAAGAGAAAGTGAAATGTCGCAGAATATGGCTGCAAAGTATCAGAGCAGCAATCGGAACGAATAAATTTTTAAGCTATTTTAAATAATAGCATGAGTTTAAAGTCGACTTTCAAACATTTGGAGATGTTATTAAGAGTTTATTGAATTCCTGCAAAAAAAAATTATCGTTTAAATTGATGACCAATTAACATAATGATTTTTACATAGTTACATATTCTTTAAGGAAACCTTGTATGTACTTACTTTTATATAAAATTCATATTTCGAACAGGTCCTCAACTATCTGTCATGCCATAAAGATCAGGACCCTCTCAACCATCGTAGCAAATACGACCGTGTCCGTATCATCATTCAAACCACACGGCCCTTCACAGAGCCACCAAATACTTTCTAAAGAGTGTACAATAGAATTTTCTCACATACTTACTTTCTAATGCTGGTCTACGAACACCCACGCTCTTTTGACCTAGACTACAACCATCGGCTAGGGTAGAGGTCAAATGAATATTTGAAAAATAGCGACCATCAAGAATATTTGAAACATTTTGAACGCTAATAACTTTATGATCACTCGATAGATTTTTAAGATTGTAGCTTCAATCAGTTGGAACTGTCAAGTCAATGTTCAAAAATATCATTAATAATTGACTATGAATTCCCGAACAGACTTTCAACAATCTATAACGCGATATGGATAATGGTCTCCAGCTAGTCGATCATATCAACATAATCACCACTGCCAGCATAGCCGTTGCCCTTTCATCATACCAACATTTAAATGCAGTCTAGTACCGCCAAAAGATTTGTAAAGAGCAAATCATAGAATTTTCTAACATACTTACTTATCTATGCCGATCCAACGTCCCATTAGAACAGCACCTACGTTTCAATGTTGCTCTACGAAACGAACGAAACTAATCTACCATGTTGAACCAGACAATGCATCAAACGGTTTAACTTTGTTTAGATAAACCGGTCGTGTGTTATACACTGATTTTCGGCAAGGTTGATCCAATCGATCAATGCAGCCTCTATACTCATACAGGCAATTAAAAATAATAATACTAAAATTCATTACACATTGCTACGTAGTCCTACGTCAACTTTGCGTACAACCCCATTGGGCTGTCCCTTATAGTTTTTGGGGATCATTGGTATCAAACGCTACATCTGCTCCAAAGACCGCTTCACGTAATGTGCCAGAACATGACATCGTCATTTGGGTGGTGTTTGTTAATGAAGGCCACAACTTCCAGTACGCACTTCGTGCTGTGCATCTTTTCGTTGACCGCAAGTCCCGGAGGGAAAAAAAGGCTTTGACTGAAATTCAGCCATAAGAAGACCTTCTTCTGGAACTTCGTGTAGGAGATGTACTTCACGTCACTGCTCACGTCCTTCCTGGGGGACGTGGAAAAGCCGGTCCCCTGCCACTCATTTCCGTTGAGCGTCAGATACGTCTCGTCATCCATCATCACAACCATGTTGCGCTCCGCAGGGATGACATCCTTGACGAGCACCTTCAGACACTGCTTTTGGGTGAGTGCTTGCGCTTCCGACACGGACAGCCTCGACTTCCTCTTGAGTTGCTTGAATTGAAAATAGCCGCTCTAATAGCCGATTTTCAAAATGTTATCGAATTTTTTATGGCCCATATAAAAAAAAAATAGGTAACGGGATAAAACTTTTGCCTAGCCTCTGTATTCCGCCTAAGGAATGTCCACGATATAATTGCATTACTTTAAAAAAGCTGTAATATTTTACCTATTGGATTAATTGTAAAGAAATGTTGAGTGAGTTTCACGCCTCAGCGTGTATTGTGAGTTTCACTGTGAAATTTCTAGTAGTTGCAAAAAAATGCAGTTCAAGGAACAGGAAGTGCGTGAGAAAATCTTGAACACTCATCTTAACAACCTACATCTTTTGCACCGAGCGATCAGAATGATGTTAGAAACCCTATAATCGAGTGTTTCTCGTGCTATGAAACGTTTCGTAGAACGTTAAACTTTTAATTGGAAGCGAGTGACTGGAAGAAAGGCTGTTCTGTACAGTGTTAAGGTTCACAAGCGAGTGGTTGCTGTCTTCAAACGTAAGCCCTACTATTCCGTTTGGGATGTTGCGAAAATAACAAAACCTGACAAAAAGCTTCGTGTAAGAGCCAAGAAGCGAGCAGGACTACGTTCATTCATGGTAAAGAACGCATCAAACGGCAATGAGGAACATACTAGAACAACTAGAAGGCGTGCACATAAGTTGTACACACAAATGTTGAAAAAACTGTGAAAGACAAGTTCGATGTTCCAGAGTCCGTCAGGAAACAGCAAGCGTCAATCTTCCCTTAGAAATTCATGATTTGGCGGGCGGTTGGTTAATTCAGAAAACGGAACAAGCTTTTCGTAACAACTGCAAAACTGGCCAAACCTACATAAATGATTTCCTATATAGATGCCTGTTTCCATTCCTCGAAACACACGATTTCTACGATTTTTTGGTCGGATCTGGCATCTTGTTTCGAGTGGTAAAAGACGAATGAAGTCAATGTCGTGCCGGAGGATCGCAGTTCTCCCAATACTGGACTATAATGAAGCACGAAGTTCTTAAGCATCCTAAGGTTACAGATAATATTGAAATCATGGTTGAAGGCATAAGGACTGTGTAATTCAATACACTGACAGACAACTGTTTTTTTTTTTATCTGAGTCAAAACAGTTTGAGCAAAACGGAGCGAATTGATAAGGACACTAGAATTTTGATTATTCAAAAATACTACGGGGGACTGTCTTGTAGACATGTTGCTCAAATTGTGAAAAAATCGAAGACTGCCCAGCAGTTCCAAAGCATCTTTACGGCAGCCTATACAGCAATTAAGTCACCTTAAATGCAACATAAATGCCGCTTTTGGCCCAATATACGGCTGCTCTACTGCAATGCTATGATAATGCTTTATCAATGCTATTTTGCATTAGAAATGCTTATTACAGGCTACATGTATTTAAATAGCATTTGAAATTCAACTTTACAACAGATAGCATTCAAGATGCTGATATAATGCTTGATGCAGATTTAGGGTTGATTTACTGCATATGCTAATGCTTATTGGTTACCTGGGTGGTGTGCACAAGATCATCAAAAGTTTGGAGAGGAGCATACTGTGGACGATCTGCCAAGATTCCGAACCAGAAGCGGCCCTGTCAACCCGTAAAAGGAGAAGAAATGTGTTGAGCTTCTGTTATCCGAAATATTGAACTCAGTCCGACAGGTTGCCCAGAAACTGGGAGTATTCGTTGGATTTTTCCAAAGCGTCAAGAAGAGAAATAACATCAGGACATACAAGAAGCAAAAAACGCCAGAACGGAGCGCGGAGCAGCTGGAACGAGCCAAAGCGCGATACCAGAAGCTTGCATTTTGATGGATGTCGAAACATATTGCAAACTGGACGCAACTACGCTACCGGGTCCGCAGTTTTATAATCACGGTTGTTAGGGAAAACGTACCTGATGACAGAAGAATGATCGGAATGGAGAAGTTCGGCAAAAAAGTTTTTGTGTGGCAGGATGTTGGTTCATATGCCAGCAAAAATTTGCCATTATTCACCACTGGGAGCATCAACGGTGAAGTTTATCGCAAGGAATGCATAAAAAAGCGTCTTGTTCCTGTGTATCGTGAAAACAACGCCCCCCCACTGTTCTGGCCTCATCTTGAATCCGCTTACTACGCTGGATCTGATGAAGGATCACGGCATTAATGTAGTGCAAAAAGAGGATAATCCACCAAATTGTAATGAATTGCGTCCGATCGAGCGCTACTGGGCAATAAACAAGCGGCACCTCCGAGAGGATGGCAGAGAGGCACAATCTGTCAATGAGTTAATAAAATGTGGTCATATGCTAGCCGAAAGGTATCGCTGAGAACTGTGGAAAGGCTAATGAAAAGTATTCGTCAAAAAGTGCATCAGTTTCATATCTAGGAGCATTCTAATGAAAATTATATTTCTTTCCGTAATGCAGAGACAACAGTAATTATTACACATATGATTCATAGTTAACCAAACATATACATTGCATCCTACAGGATGATGAAACATACGTGACGTTGACTTTTCACAAATCCCTGGTAATAAATTCGACACTACAAAGGACAGGGGAAGCCTAGAGTCTCAGTTTAAAGAATAGAAGATAGAAAAAATTGTGGAAAAATATCTCGTTTGGCAAGCCTTGCGGTAAAATCAGCCAACCATTCATCTCAACCGGGAATATTAACAATGAAATATACATCACAGAGTGCCTTGAAAAACGCCCATTACCACTTCTAAAGTAGCATTCTCAAAACACCCTGTTTTGGCCCAATATGGCATCTTGTTCAACAGTGACGAAGAAATAGTACGAGGAAAATAATGTCATTGTGGTACCTCGTGATATGTCCAGAGCTCCGACTGATCGAGAAATTTTGGGCAATAATGAAGGCTGACTGTCGAAAAACGGGAGGAGAGACAAAATAGGTTCAAAACTTCAAGCAGAAGTGGATAAAAGCTTGCAAAACCAGAGGAGAGAAGCTTGTCCAAACCTTGATGGCAGGAGTCAAATCAAAGGTCCGAAAGTCTGGTCGTGAGGGTGAAATTTAAATCTATTATTGCAAAAGTGTAAAGGAACATACCCTTGCACTGAACTCGTGTGACGTGTCGCAAGGGCTCAGTATGGATTCTTTGGAAACACCCGAAGATAAGAGTCAGTTCCATCGTGGTTATATCACATAAATTTGATTTTCCACTGTAGCAGCAGCACATCGAAATTGTAGATATACTATTCATTATACGGTCTATAATTTCAGATCATCCGTGGAATTCCCAAGTATGTATTGTAAAATAATCTTAAATTATTTTTTTTTCTCGTGGTTATGATAAATTGTCTAAGGTTTGCGTGTGTTCGTCTACAATTGCAGCAGGACCACAATATGCAGACATGTATATACAATTAAAACTGTTATTATCATTTTATGTTATAACATCCATTCACTATATTTTCTATGCTATTTTAATTTTCAGCTTCACATATATGCATCCATGTCTGTTATAACCAACCGAACCTACATTGTTTTTTTTTTTAAATCATTTATTTGTACAGGCTCAATCGAATCAACTTTACAGAGCCAAGTTTTCATGTATATAAACATCAGTTACCATAAAACTAAAGTTAGGAGGAAGGAACCGATTACTCGCGGCCGTCTCGAGGTTAATAGGAAGTACAAATTACGGATGGGAAGATGGGTGGAAATTTGACGTTTGCTTTACATAACACATTTGGTATAAATTCTAAATTGGCAAAAACTTATAACTATTCAACTTTTTCTTTTTTTTTCTTATGACTTGAACAGTTTTGGGAAAGAAAATCAAAAATACACACAAACAAAAAAAAAAAAAAAAAACTAAAACTAAACATACACATAAACCAAATACAATTAATTAAATAAAAAAAAATAAATTAATACACCAACCCACAACGCAAACAAACAACCCGACCTTGCTTGTGTCCCCCCCCCCCGAAACCCCCCCCCCCCCACAAAAAATTGTCCGCCCCCCCCCCCGCGCCCCCCAGCCAAAAAAAAATGGACGGGCGCACCCACGCAAAAGTCCCCCCCCCCCCCCCCACCCAAATTTTTTCCCCCTGGATTTTCCACCCCCAATCTCCTTTACTCCATTTATACTCCAGCTGCCGAGTGACTATTGACGAAAAATGTCATAAACATGTTTTTGAATTTGATTACTAATAAATAAAACATCTGCAAACAATGTGTCCTCTTTATAAAATTAACAGTCCTTAGAACAACGTCGATTTAAGCGTTGTACAAAATCTTATGGGTAGAATTAAGAAGAAAGTTCGGGCATTTGGATTTGGTAAAGACGAGTGAAATAATAGTATGAAAACTAAGGCAACATTTTATTTTTCATTCCCTGAAAGTTTCATGGCAATCAGTTTGAGGGACTTATTTGTGGCGAGTATTTGATGCAATTTTAGCGTGGACAATCTTTAGGTACCAAATGTATCATACATTTAGCGATATTCGATACAATCAACGTTACATCATGATGATCGATTTTCTTATGAAACAATTCATACTTCATGTTTCAAATTATAGTCATACACATGAGTGAGATTTTAGATACTTTTATTTGTTTTATCCGTCACTTTACTGATTAACATCATCAGATTATGCTTACGATCTTTTTATATACTTATTTTAGCTAAATTGAACCAATATCCCTAGTATGCACCCTAAATATACAAGAAATAGTCACAGGTTAAAAATTAACTGTTAACATAGAAAAATTAACAATGATTTCACAAGAAAACCACAGAAACGATATTTTTCTTTAAGTTCCCAATTATGGCCTTCAGGTATTTTTTTTTTTAAATTCTGGTGAACTTTTCGACTGTTTGGTTATACAGTCTTCGAATGGCTAATCCATACCTATGTAACATAATAAACAAAATCTGTTTAGAAGGAATCCTTATGTTTTGATTATCAAATGTCGATAAATCATATGCAAATAACAGTTATAACAGCAACGATAGCAAATGTAATTGACTGCTGCATATTAGACAAAGTCAAGGGACACATACCCTAAAAAATTTCTCATGGTAAACATGAATCAAATGTTTGCTACAATGCAGAATACTAGCGATTAAAGTGTCCTGTACGAAATGTTAAATGTTTCTAAATGCAAAGTGCTGATGTAAATCGGTCATGATAGCGGCAAGTTTTGAATTCTAGCAACTTTTACCTTAAAATGTGCTTCAAATTATATTGATAAGATGTCACGTTAATCTCAAATGAATCGAAGAACGGGAAATATGCCCAACAGGGATGGCACGACTCAGGATCAGGATCGGTTAAATTAGACAGTGGATAAAATGAACCTCTATAGGAGTGAATATCAATTCAGAGAGGAAATTTTATACGCAAACCAGCATACTCCCACTTCTAACCAATCATATTACTAACAATAAATATTGACACAATCCACAATCACAATCAACATTATTCTTCAACTCATCACCAATCTCTATTTTGCACTACAAATAACAATACAAAAAACAGTAAAGTTTATCATGATCACAACACCTATTATTTTTCCAAACACCACCATGACCGAACAACTTCACAAAAATTAAATGTGTTGCAACTTGACGAAGCATGCCATGCATACATCCCTAGAGACAACCCAAATTTGTAATTGCCAGCAACAGTAGACATGATTGGCACATGCATAACATTGTTGTCACACGGAAGAGCATTTAACCCTGCTGCGGTAAATAATTGTGTACCTAATCTTGGATGGTTTCCCTTATTTTGCTAAAATGAGGACAACTGCATTATATCTGCTGCAACAATTACCCCACAGATGAAGGTTTATGGACTTAAACACATAATTTACTTTGAGTATTCCCGAATTAAATTTTGAAACAAAACTAAACCCAAGATAGTTGCGATAATTCCGGGTTGGTGCATACCTGCCTGCTCAGAGATGTATTTCATGCCAACTGTAGGAATTTCAAAAGAAGCTAAAAGCGGCAAGGTACGATTTTAAGTATCGAGTGAATGTAGGTCTGAAGGCAAAAACAAACCAAAAACGGAACAACAACATCAATAACAACTATGAAAACCGTACGAAAGAAGAGAGAAGATGCCAACTCCAGGAACGATCTTATATCTGTTGAAGGTATTGGGTTGCTGAGAAAGATGCCATAACATCGCTTAATTTTTAACATCGATTCGGAAATTAAGACAATCAATTTCTTCAGTTTGTTTTTTGTTTTGTTACCCAGGTTTCGTTTTCGTTAGATTAATTGAGAATATTAGAAAAGAATTTGAAAAACGTTCTACCTGTTCATCTGTTAGTTCGTCAGCATTTTGGGTTCCATTTGATTTTTTACTGCTGCTTCCACCTGGTCCAGCGTCACCCCATACTGGTGGCGGTGGTACTGGCAAGGTATCGCTGAAATAGTTTTGATTAATCTGCCAATCATTAACCACCGATTCGTCAACCATCGTCGAATTACGTGACGTCATTCCGGGATCGAACTCACTGCTATGGAGCATGGTTGCAGTGAAATTTTCACGACTCGAGTATACCATTGCTTCTTTCTTCTGTTATCAGTAGTATCGTTGAAATATTTGTAAGCACCTTATTTTTACTATGGAGTGGGTCGATATTGCATTCACATGTCCTTCATCACTTAGACTCTTGGACAAACCACTTGAAACCATGCGATACCTCGCGATTGCACTTTAAAAAAAATCACCTGGCACGGCAGACCTACTCTTCGTGACAGAACTCTCTACAATCTTTCTAAAACTCAAGAGAAATAACGCAGTTATTTCGAGAGCACTTTCCAAAACGAATTTCACGCGAAATCACGACATCAATTTACAACTTCCGCTTCTACATTGGGCCAGGTAAAAGTCGGTACTAAGTAGTGTGTTCCAGAAAAAAGCGCACTTGCTCGTTGACAGAGCCAAAGCCAAACCCAGACCGAGAGAAATTTACACTGAGACCAAGCGAGGTAAATCTTGGCCTGTTGTCGTCCAGAAACCGCCCAGACCACTCGCTGGCTGCTGGCCCCCTTTGCTATGCACAGTTCTGCAAGATTAATCTCATCAAAGCAGCTTCAGCAGAGTATATCTTCGGTCGCACCCGGAGAAGTTGTTGTTATGGTAGATCCGGACCGTACCAAAGCGGCAAATCCAGTCAGACTTCTTTCTCCACTTTTCTCTCGTTTAGCTTATTGGTCTCTTTCTCTTGCGCCACTTGACGATGACGATCGCGACCTAAGGTGCAAGATTGCGCCGCTTTTCGGGCTCTCACTTATCCAGAAACAGTGAAAAATTTATAGTCTTCTTCTTGTTGTTGTTTCTCGTCCACACTTTTTGTAACAAACTTTCTTAACGATGCACCCTACAGAACATGTAACGGTGTAACGGTTAAGACACCCACCGCCAACGTCAAATGGTGTTGCTGGCTGTTGCTTAGAAGCGCATTTGGATATTGCGATATTCCTAACCGACCGGCACCTGATTGGGTACTGATGAGCCAGCCCGTGCCCAATGAATGTGTGAGATGGCAGCCAGCGAGAGGTAGCCCCATTTCGTTTATTGGTGAAAATAACGAAGCAGACTTGCCATATTTAGGTGTTTAATTTCAAGAGGCAGCCCGGGTATCGATGGATGTGTTTGGCTTGATTAGTTTACCAACCAACTCATACTCAGCACTCCGCCAACCACCATTGTTTTGCTGGATAACTCTTGATGAGTTTCTCAGACTGATTTCAGGCTTTATATGGCAATCAGCCCCGCGTACGAAACCGAAGGGGGATAACGAAAAACGATATGATAAGAGCCCTCTGGTCATTACACTGTAAATTGTGTTCTGGATGTTTGGAAGGAATTGACGGTGTATTGAAATCAAACAGTTTTTGCAGTTGAAGGTAGGGTTTTGAAATCTGTATTCGTATCTGTGTCTGTATTCGTGTCATTAAAAAATACCAACTTACTAGCTAAGTAAAGGCAATTTCGATTATTAATAGAATGGTATAGTTAATATCACATACATAATTAAGTTCTGTATCAACAATAAGCTGGACAACCAAAATCTGTAGTGAAACACGCATCAAGCCTTTTTTATTTCTAATGTAACTTCTTATTTCATAAGTTCGGGATGTAGTTTACAAATTAACTCAATAAAAACATAATTATTCTGAATTGATATAAACATCACGAGTTTTGCGCTTCACTAAATCGATGAGGTTTTGTACAGACTCCTTGATGACCATGCTGGCAGCACTGATCCAGATTAGAACAATTTTTGGCATCTTTAACTTCCTCCTTTTTTCCGGATGGCGCCCGCTTCATCAAAGCCCAGTATCTTTCGATTGAGCGTAACTCAGGACTATTGGGAAGACTGGCAAATTTTGTTACGATATAAACATTATTGGCTTCACACCTCTCTTTCACGGTTTTAACATACCCAAGTAACAATTTTAGTTTTATTCCAGCCGTATAGCACTCCTCCCGGCTTTGTTGATAAAACTGCATTCAAAACTGTTTTGTCTACCAACACTTCCTCTATGCTTCTTTAAAGTCGAAATTTGAACAAAGTGGCACAATCTATAGACGGTTAGGAAAACAAGTAATAAAACCTTTATAAGACCATAATGTTTTTGAAAATGTTCTAGTGAAAGATGTTATGA
Organism: Aedes koreicus; assembly: GCA_024533555.2. NCBI lineage: Eukaryota > Metazoa > Arthropoda > Insecta > Diptera > Culicidae > Aedes > Aedes koreicus. Next base: position 45,427 of record JAHHFK020005810.1, on the reverse strand, counting down.
CCACTTGAGAACCTTCATAAAACCTATTGGCTGCCATGAAAACCAGCATAGGGCCAAATGGCCAAAGCTGTCAAACTTCACTGTGATATCGTGGTTGGTATTCTGCTTTGTTCAATTCTCTGCTCTTTTGTAAATAATATCTGAGAATTTTTTTTTAGTTTTGCGGCAAATTTAGTTTGATAGCAAAATATCCAAAACAAATTGAGCGTATCATGCTTCAAATCATATGCGAATTTAATTTTATGGTGAATATTGTAACTATAAGAGCCGAACATTAATGCGCTTCGGAAATTATTAAAACAAAATTAAAACAAATATATTTGATAAATTAATCAAGAATTTCCTTAAAATTGATGGAATTCAATAAGGTTATCCAAAAGAGTGCCGAAATTGGTCTCCGATCTACAGTTCATTTGGATTACATTTAAAATTTAGTGCATTGATTTTCCACATTTCAATTATTCCTTACATATCAATATGGCTATTGGAAAAGATCACAGTTATGCCAAAAAGCCAATTTATATTCGTAATGACAACTATAAAACTATTTGGTCTTGAATCTTGGCGATTGAGAGCTGTTTAGTGGAATACCTGTAACTAGAAAATAAGAAGAAAGATTATTAATTTCCATTTAATTCCAACTGCCTTTATTGCTTATCTTGACAAGTACACGTGTTTCGTCTAAAATGTGCAGACTTTAGATTTCAGACTAGACTTTAGTTATTGGAAATTACTAATCTTTCTTCTCATTTTCTTTTTGGCCATGTTTTTTGCCGTTTTAAAACCACGTTGAAGATAACATAAGTTTTTATGTGTTTTTCACAGATGGCGTTTCGCTTAGACCACCTGCCGGAAACAAGAACAATCAATAATTCCAACTTCAAAAACTAGGTGGCAGTGAATTCACAGTGAATAGCTACCGTAGTTGTATCATTTATTAGCAATGCTTATATTTATGAAGAATATGCATCTACTATTTTTACGACTAGGATAAACTTAAAACCATTTGTTAACTAACTACTACTAAAACTAGTAGTAGTTAGTTAACAAATGGGACAGCTAACTACTACTACTAACTAGTAGAAAGAATAGTATGATTGTGTGGCAAGTACAATCATACGCTATGCCCAGGGAGTCGAGAAATTTTCCTATGCGAAAAATTCCTAGACCAGACCGGGAATCGAGCCCAGCCACCTCCAGCATGGTGTTGCTTTGTAGCTGCGCCTTTACCGACTGAGCTAAGGGAGGACCCTTAGACCCTTAGTTAATTTCAATAGTTGAATGTTAAAAATCAATAGTTTTAAATATTGAAATCGAAGCGTAGAAAATGTCCCGATCGATTGGTTCAAACATTTTGGAAATCAATCGTGGAATGACTTAGTTATTAACGTTCAAAACCTATATATTTTTCGTGACGCTCCAAATTTTCGCAATTCGAACGTGGGGTATATTGAAAACACAGACGAAGTCCTACGTCAAAACTTTAATCCGGAACGCAACATTAACTTTTGAACAAATCCATGAGACATTAGCACGATCCGCAGGTCCAATATTTTTGTCGCTTCTTGTTTTCTTAGATAGTCAAAGGTTCAAAAAACTTTTACAATAAACTGTGGACTGTTGATTCTGGCAAATCGCAAGTTGACGTGTCGAAAGGTCCGGATTTTCATTTCGACTATATAAGATCCGTTCGCGCACGATTTTTCATTCGTCGCCAATTTGAACACTGCTTATGAAATGTCAAAATTGAGCATAGTATTTTGAAGTACAGACCCAGCTCTGTTTGAGTGAAATATTTCCCTAATTGCCAAAATATTTTAAAGGTACAGTGTTTTGAATGTGTCCAGATTATTGCGGACACAAACCTTATTTTGAAATTGAAAGGATAATTATCGGTTAGGATAAATTATCCTAAGCTTTCCATACCATCATCAGTACATGAATTCAGGGAAGTCGAGACAATTTTCCACCCAAATGATTCCTTCGACCGGTCGGGAATTGAAACCACCACTTTCGGGTAAACCGTGCTCTTGCCGACTGAGCTGTCTGATGGCTAGAAAGAAGTATTTATTTTATATTTAATTAATTTAAATTAATGCACGGAATTTATTCATGAAACAATTCCAACTAGTTTCACAAATAGTTATAATTGAACGCAATTTGTTTCATTAAAAAAAATACTATTAAAGTGTGCATTAAAAAAAAGCGAGATTTTTCATGCGATTAGTGCCTCCCCGAAGTTGCCGCCTTCATTAAAAAGTACCACAAGGATGACGACGTGGTTTTTTGGCCGGATCTAGCATCGGCCCATTACTCGTATAAAATGCAATTTGGTTTGTTAAAATATATTGTTCCGTTTTTTTTTACCATCAATCCGAAAATACTCGCTTTTTTAATGCACACATTAACTTCACTAACTACTTAAATTTAACAGAATCAAAATTAATACAAATTATTAAAATTGCCTGCACGAAATGTTTATGATTTTTTAGATGCGTGGTTCCAAAAATGCGAAGTGGTGATTGCAGAAGTTCGTTCTCGCAACCCTCACCTTAAATGAAAAGTTTAACAAATTCAAATTTGTGACGTTATGTAACTTTAATGTAACTAGAACGTTATCTAATATTTATTTTCTTTTCAGGGACAACCAGTGGTGGTCAACTGTTGAATTGTTGTTGATACTTTGACATATTATAATCTCTTATATAACCAGGGATTTATGAGGGACCATAAGTGCATCCGATTGAAGTGAATTGGATGGGGAGAGTGGGAATGCCAACTCCCCGTTGCTAACAGTTTGTGGATGAAGGGCGGGCGTTTTAGACTTGATGAGGACAATCAGTGGTTATTAAAGCTTGATCAACAGAGAGGAGAGCTCATTGTTGTCGGACTTAGTTTCCGGGCTCAATTCATTTTATCATATCGGTAGCCGTGTGCACTTGCATTCTTTGTTGTTGTCGGAATACAACAATTATATTGTTTGGACGGGGAGGGACGGGCAAAGGGTAAATGCACCCTTCTTTTTGTGGAAATGCTCCTTAAACTTTGGAAAAATGCTCCTTAGATGCGTTTGCCCGGTATAATGCAATCGGAGGTACTAACCATCTGGTTAGCGCTTGCCGGGTGTTTTGACGGGTCTTCAGTTTCTTCAAGATTGTATAGTTTTGACGAGTTTTAAGTTTCTGAATTTAAGAGTCGTCAAAACGAAATTAAGAACCGTCAAAACGAAATTAAGACTCGTCGAAATGAAATTAAGACTCGTCAAAATGAAATTTAAACCCATCAGAACTACCTCGCTATACAATCTTGAAGAAACTAAAGACCCGTCAAAACAACCGTCAAGCGCTAACCAGAAGGTAAATACCTCCGATTGCATTATACCGGGCAAACGCATCTAAGGAGCATTTTTCCAAAGTTTAAGGAGCATTTCCCCAAAACGAAGGGCGCATTTACCCTGCTGCCGTTTGGACGCAAATATAACCTGTGCGCCACCGCCGCCACCGAAAGAATCCCTTCGGCACATTCTAGCGCGTCGTTTGTCTATTTTTATCGGCGGCACATAAGTCTAAAAGGGTGTCCACGGCATAATTGCACCGCTTTCAAAAGGTTGTAGAATTTTGAAATTGAAATGAAATTTGGGTTAAGCAGCCTCAGCGTGTATTGTTTACACTGCGTGAGGTGTATTGCGAAATTTCTTGCAATTTCGTATATGCAAACGAAGGAACAGAAACTGGGTGAGAAAATCTTTTAACCTCACTTCAACAACCCACATCTTTAGAACCCTAAATCAAATCAAATTCGTTACAAGTTTCTCAATACTGTTCCGACAAAACAGAATTATCCAATACAACAAGAACATTAGAGTAGAAATTTTTAACCTAAGCAATTGAAACGATTGTCGAGGAATTACGACAAATGGTCTGACGATGACAGTGAAACAGAGGATTAAAATTTTATTGGAAATCGATTCATCGCTTCTCTAGTTGGGATTATTCCAAGGTTTGAATTTTGTTATTATGACGTTCTATTTAAAGTTTTAACCTAGATACGTTGACCAGAAAATTAAAGTCTGAAAATCAGCAATTTATTGGGCAAAATTATTTTTTTCTCATATGTAGCCTCTACTACAGGTGTATTGTTTTATTGAGGTAAAACTCTACCCCACTTCCCGTTATTAACAAAAAACCTTAAAGTTTGAAAAACATTATCTCCTGCGTAGGAAAAACAACTGTGAAATTTGGAGAACATTCAATATGGAGTAAATCATCCTCGCATAGTGATTAAAAAGTAGGTGGGTCATGTAAAAAATATATTTTCCCTGTTGTATTTTTATAGACGTATTGGCGTATTTTTATAGACATATCATAAATCTGTAATCGAAGCTCATGTAGTCAAAAAATGGCGTTTTTGGATTTTTTAGCTAGATCTGTTTTTCGTACCATCGCTATTTTTAAAGAGAAAATGTCATTTTTATACCATACAACCGTTGCCGCAATCCCAAGTGTAGTGGGTGTAGAAGTGATATTAGAGTATAGTAATCATTGCGATAACACTGTTTGGAAAGATTACAGTTTTTGTGATTACGGTTATAGGTATATGACAATACAATTTTTACCCCCCTTCTCCTTGGTTAAAAAATCTGAAATTTAGAAAAACATCTATTGAGTCGACAAACAAACCCTAAAAATTTTAGCTCAGTTGGCGAACACCGACACAACCTTTGTCTCTTTGGAAAGGGAGTTGCGGTTCTCGCGAACTGCATCCTAAAACACATTTGTTATGTTGCTAACAAAAAACAAACTTGATTAAGATACTTTAAAAGTGTACTGTACAATCCCAAACACTTTGTATACTGGCCTCTCAAGTGACTGTTTTTTTTTTCAAACGGACACAACGAAACCCTAGTTGTGGTAATTATTCAACTATTATACCTGCAAAAGAAACACTGCATAAGCAAAGTACTTAGGAAAAGCAACACCTAAAAGAACAAGCACAAATGTATGTGTATCTCACAGGAAAACCGAAAACAGTAAATGCCACAACATTGCAGCCCCAAGAGTAGTACCACCGACAAACCGACATGAATAACGAAAATCATATTACTGACATCTATCTTCGTGTTCGCTGAGAACGTTTATTGAAGCCACGAACACGCTTGGGAACTTGACAAGAAGGTTCATGTCTCAGCAATTCTGGACAAATTAATTTTATCTAGATAAAATGATTCTATGGGTTTTGACAGATGGGATCGCTGCACATTTGAATCGGTCGTTATGGATTCTTGATCAAAAGTGAAGATTGAGTATCATATCGGTTTGTCGGTGGTTGAACTATAGTTCCATTCTACAATAAAAAAAAAACATGTGCAACTGGTAGAGGAAATGTAGCATGCTGCTAGGGGAGAATCAACCGGATCACGGACCAGTGCTCACAGCACCTCTGAATAACTAAAAAACCAATTAGAATACAGTCTCATCCGTATCAATTGGATTCCCCTCAAACTATAATTTTACACTCATCATAAATATATGAATATGCTAAACAAAAGATGCGAACAGTATATCATTAACATGGCTGTAATGATGCAGTATGCAAAACAACGAAAAGCACATCGATTGGCACAGTCAGGGGTGTGCACTGTTATCAATCCATGCATCCCTCCTTGCTCCTAGAGCATACACATTACTTAAGTGTGCGTAGCTGAAATCTGGCAAAATCGACTACCGAAAATGGTATTTAATTTACTTTTGTACTTTACAAAACAATGAATCTCTATGGCGATTACAGTGATTACTGTTCACGAATTCCAACTTTAATGATATTTTATTTAAAAAAAATGCCAAATTTTAGCATTGATTTCCGACAAACTGAAGTTTTAGTTGACAAAAAAAAAATTCCAGGCAAATGAAAAAATGTTTGCGAACAACGTTTAATTTTTCTTTCTTTTTAATAACAGGAAAATAGCAAAAGGTTTTTTTTTAAACATCATGTGGCTATGTGACAATACTATTCTATCGTGGCAAGGACACTTATATAGCATTATGATCGACTGCTTCAATACTACACTGCCGTTGCCATTTTTATCTGTAGTATTTTCTAGAAGTACAAATACACACGACGAACATAATTCCTATCGTCATCAATTGTTTTAGGCAATTCCAGGCCAAATAGCAAAAAAAAATTTAGACCTGACCTGATTGATCTCTTTAGACTGGGAAGACGAACTGGGAGACACAAGCGAGTAAGTAGTGGATTGACTATCACTACAGGAAATCAAATTTTAGATTATATAGCTTTTTGGGACTTTTTACGTTTTAAAAAGTATGTCTTCAATCAGCTGTTATAACGCCTGAGCCTGCCGCCTACAAGTTACTCTCTCAAATTCTATACCGTCCTCTAAATCCAATTCCAAAGGAGTTTTGTGTAGCAATACCAAGCGGGATTCATGGGTGCTCGCGGACGTTTATTACCAGCCTCGCTGTCTGCTGAGAGTCCGCAGGTCAACTTCTACTTGACCGATCCACCTTGCTCGTTACGCGCCTCTTCTTCTTGTATCCGTCGGTTCGTTTTCGAGAATCATTCTAACTGGGCGACATTCTTACGACATGCCCAGCCCATCGTAGTCGACCGATTTTAGCGATGTGTACGATGGGAGGTTCTCCCAGCAACTGATGCAATTCGTGGTTCATTCGCCTCCTTCACGATCCGTCTTCCATCTGCACTGCACTGGAAGTGCAACCATGGACCTTGTGATTTGGAGACGACTTCTGTTCACAGCAGAGGAATCCCAGGCCAAAGCTTGACAGATAAGATGAAGTAACTGCCTACCCCTGTTTTTACTACAAAGGAAAAAACAAACTTTGATTCTGTTATATGTGTTGTGTCTGTATTATTGTCGTATTTGTATTAATTATATTAGTTTTAACGATGGATTTTCAGTACAAAAAAAAGTACGTAATGATCTTTGAAGATGTAATGATATAAAATGCTGTTGCCGGACTGAACGTACTTTAAGTACTAAAAATATAAGAATGGCAATGGGTATGTTAGATACGTATACTGGTTACAAATTGTATACTATAACTAAAGAAACTCAAAATAAGTAATGTTCAATTAAAGTACTCTAAACTTTGATTGACATTATTAATTAAAGAAGAAGAATGAGCAAACATTTTAGAAATTTAGAACTTTTGGGACATAAAACAAAATCGAAAGAAAGTTTTCACAAAAATATCAATAAGCTTGAAAAAAAAACTTCATTTGTTTTATTTGTGCTGAGAAAACTACGATGGAATTTGAATTAAAATAAAGAAACTTCAAAAACATTGTTTCTACAGGATATTCTCAAAGAGATTCAGGGATTGTTGGGAATTTAGTCAATCCTATATTTTGATGTTTTTAAAGAGCTCTGCTTTTGATGGTTACTTTTAAAATTGAATAATTAAGAAAAAGCTGCTGTGAAAATAGTAAAAGTTCTGCGACATTTATCAGAAGTTAAATAATATTTAAAGTTTGTGAAACTTCGTAAGAGATACGTATTTTATTGGTGAATTGATATGCTAAGGCTCTCGAAATCCATATATATTGAGAGTATTGAAGCTAATAGCATTAGGTCAACATGCGTTAGGTCACCACATAGAACATTGACTTCACTTGCATGCAATAATAATAGAGAATGTACTCCATTCGAACAGCATACGGTTAGGGATTTTCGCCCGTTCAAACTGACAGTTTTGTTGGTAGCATAAATTTATGTATAAACTCAACCTATAATACTCGACAGCCAACGAAATTTAGTTTAGTCTTAAGTCAACCTGCATGTGAACCAAGTGCACCAAGTAGTGAAAATAAAGTTAGCAGTTTAGAAAAAAAAAGATACAACGTAGGACAATTTTTTGGTAAGCGCCAACAGAGAGTTAACCTTGTTTTTTTTTGAAACAACTATTTCTCACTTTGTTCTCGAATAGAGTCAGAATTCATCCAACTCTTAAATTTTTCATTTTTTTTTTGGTTGAGGGTAGGGTTCCCAAGCACTTCCGGTTCCTTCGACTGCATTTTCAAAACTAATGGAAATTTTACAATGAAACTCACACAGTGCTAACAATGCACGCTGAGGCCTTATCATCGGAAAATTAGTTTGAACTAACATATTGGGTAAAATGTTACAGCTTTTTGAAAGTTATGCAATTATACCGTAGACACCCTTCACTAGCCCAGAGAATTAGTTTTTCTTTATTCGATCGCCTCAACAAACGGGTTGATGAAGATAAGAGAAGAATACTACATGCAACAGTATGCAACACTGATCCCGTAGTGAGAGCACGCGAAATCGAAACTTGGAATTGAATATGGGATTCTATGCTTTAGGAATCCACCACTGCTGGGAAAACTAATCGATCAGGATGTTTTGTTTTATTGGGATAAGTTGTGCACTGCACCAGGAGCGCCTTAGTAGCGAGACGCTTCTGATATTATTTATCAATGATGTGGCAACAGTTATTCAAACGACCCGTTTTTTGTAAGAGAATTTGTACCTGCCAGCTTTGTTTTTCGCACTATGATGATTTTCAGCTTTCCTTTTTTTTTTTTTTTTTCAATTCACAGCTTATTTCAAAACCAAATTTCAAAGAAATACAGCCCGAACAATAAAAATCAGCATTAGTTCAGGAAAAAACTTACTCTTTTTGTTTAAAAGACAAACCACAGGCATTATTAGTTTGAATGTTTAAAGTTTTCATATATATTGAGCAAAGATACTTTGAAAATTCAATTTCATATCGTGAACATTTGGCTTATCTTCAAATTATTAGGTGCGCAACTAAGTTCCCGCTGTTTAGCAATAGATGGCGCCAGTAGTAAGTGCTGGTAGAATGTTGTACATCTCAAGCGTCATAAACCAAGCTCAGACATATGGTAAACAAACCGCTTTGCCAAATCAGTGATTTTGGTTTAGTGTTATATATTTTGGTTGTTTGAAGATGTCTGATTTCGTGCCAAATAATCGTCATTTGCGGAAGTGTTGATTTTCTTCTTTCATTCGAAGAAAACAGCGGCTGAAGCACATCGAGAGCTCCAAAAAGTTTACGGTGATGCTGCTCTGAGTGAAACGTGTCTTGATTGGTTTCGTCGCTTCAAAAACGGTGATTTCAGTGTTGATGATCGTCCGCGTGAAGGAAGGCCAAAAAACTTCGAAGACTCTGAATTGGAGGCATTGCTCGATGAGGATCCGTGTCAAACGCAAGAAGAGCTTGGTTCAGGATTAGGAGTTTCCCGCCAAGCCGTTTTTAAGTAATTACATCCGTTGGGAATGATTCAAAAGCAAGGAACTTGGGTTCCTTACGATTTGAAGCCAAGAGATGTTGAGCGTCGTTTTTTCGTCTGTGAACAACTGCTCCAGCGGCAAAAAAGGAAGAGTTTTCTACATCGCATTGTGATCAATTGATGCGATTGAGCCGAGCACTGCACGAAAAACGGCCACAATACGAGCACAGACACGAAAAAGTGATTTTTCAGCATGACAACGCTCGACCTCACGTTGCGAAACCCGTGAAAACCTACTTGGAAATGCTCAAATGGGAAGTCCTACCCCACCCGCCATATTCTCCTGATATTGCACCGTCCGATTATTACTTGTTCCGTTCGATGGCACATGGTCTCACTGGTCAGCAATTCCACTCATATGATGACATCTCAAAATGGCTTGATTCTTGGATAGCATCAAAAGACGAACAGTTCTATCGAAATGGTATTCACGTTCTACCAGAAAGATGGGAAAAAGTCGTAGCTAGTGATGGGCAATACTTTGAATAATTCGTTTGTAACCTTTGTTTTCAAAATAAAGTTCCATTTACACCAAAAAACAGCGAGAACTTAGTTGCGCACCTAATACTAGAACCGTTTCCCAAGCTAGACATTGCCTGTTTTGCCTCACAACTTCATCTCAGAACCCATTTGTTGTTATAATTGTGTTTTTCTTGCTACTAAAAAAAATAAGATGCAAATTCAGCGACTTTGAATGGCTTTTCATAACCAATGTAAACAAGTCGGCATGGCATAATCGCAAAGTTGCTACAGAAAATCCGAATTTAAACTCGCAAAATCTGCGTCAAGTCAAATCAAACCTGCGTCAGGGTAACCAAACCAGTCAACTCTCCTTAACTACCGCTTGGTTCTATTTAAGAGACCATCGAGATATGGAGATGACAAATGCAAACTTATACGTTAAAGACGATCGAGGAAGCCTGGATTTGCACCGAATTAGGTGAAGATCGAGAAAGCGTTACTCTGCAGTTTAATGTAACTCTCCAGAAACAAAAAGCACTTAATAGTGCAGGACAAGCTATTCCATAGCAATTCATTCAGGCAAATAACCGGGATGTTTTCATAAAACACACTTTATGAACAACACTTGTGAATTTCATATGCTTGACTTATGGATGGTTTTTGTCTTACAAGAGGTTGTTCTGGTATGGTTTCAGCCTTACAAACGTTTTCGAACGAGTGGTCACCTGACACATGATCTCAACGTTCAAAGTTTGATTGCAGGGTGCTCCTTTTTTATTTTTTTAGCATCAATGTATTTGTAAGGTAAATTAATGAAATTCATACTGATACATTGTGGCAAACTGCCATAATGCAATCTTATTCTGAAAGATGATTCTGTTGAGCGTACAGTAGCGCTGAAAAGTCATTTGGCAAACAGTTTTTGCTTATTGAGCTTCTTCTAATAATATTTATTTGAAAAACAAAGGAGTCCTCAAGTGGTGTAAACATAGGTAAAAGATAAAGACGCATATTGCAAACCATAGTTATTCTTCATTTGCTTTTAAAACAAATAAAACATATATTATTTAGATTAAAAGTTATTTGAAAACGTAAAAAAATATAAGTGATTCAACAGATTTAAATCACAATGGTTAAAAAACGAGTAATTGAGGGGCGGTAGGCTTCAGTACTTTGTAGCGAAGTCCTTTGATTGGATTAGATTAGATTCGTTGCGATGGGATGTTATTTCATTCTTTCTGAAGAACGTTGAAAAATGTCTTCAGATTAGAGTAGTGTTGTGCTCGTACACATATATCGAGCTCTTTCCACAGGTGCTCGATGGGATTCTGATATGGAGTTTGACTAGGCCGCTTGATTTTTGCCTTCTTTAAATATTCCTGCAGGAGCTTTGAACGATTTTTTGAGTAATTGTCTTGTTGAAAAATCCAATTCTTCGGCATTTCCTTTCTGGCGAACAGCAAAATGTGATGTTTCAAAATATCTCTGTATACAAGTTGGTCCATGATGCCGTTGATAGGTACAAAAAAAATGCTTTTGAATTCGGATGATAGTGATGATGACGCTGCTTTTAACATCAATGACGACTGTTTAACGACATCTTAATAATATCCATTTGTTTTCGTTTGTTAAATGGCCTTTTCAATTATTATTTTATCGCAATACTCAGCCATTATTTTCAGGCACGCGACATGTGGAGAATCATCCTTTAGTTTTTTTTACGTAACTTTGTGATGTTCGTTAGTTCGTCAGTTGCGTCTTGCTTCTTTTTAAATAGAATCTTCGGTTCAACAGTTTCTGCTTTTCTAGATGATTTCTTTACTACTACTTATTCAGTTTAACTTTCTCAACGTGTGCCTTCAGTTCCTTTCGGTGGTTAAACAGCTCTTTCGATTTACGAGACAGTTTTTTCGTCATTATTATTTTTTAGCTAGATAAGGGTTTTTTAGTATTATAATGCGATAAGGTGGTAACATTCTTAAATATTTTTTGGAGTTCATTCGGAGGAAAAAAAGGAATAAAATACAACTTCATCATGTGATGATATATTTCAATTTTTAAGAACGACGACTTCTTTGAATAAACTTGCTGGGTCCAATTCAAGTTTTATTGATTTAGACAGTTCCATGCGATATTCAAGCATGAAGTGCGCTAGTAAAATGCAGTTACTTTGAACTGGAGCTTAGAGTGCATGTTCAACCCATTGCGCTTTTTGACGCAACGTCTGCCCTCACCAATACCCTTTCTGCCCTTTCTTGAAAAAGTGCAATCAAGAGGAAACAGATTACTAAAAAAAAACGAAGACATCACATCTCTGTGTGCTAGATAGAGAAAAATAATTAAACGTAAAAGCGGTCCGTAAAGGATTTAAAATTTTTGCGTTAGACGCTCGCATCTCCTTGTGCTAGATAAAAAAAAAATAAACGCACATATTTTTTTCACAACTCAAAAAAGATTTATAAATGCTATCGATATAATAATGATTTCAAGTATGTAAGCTTTTCGCAAAATCCGTGCCCAATCCGCGCAAATCGCAAAACCCGCTCATTCTTAACAACTCTGCCATCGGAGATGGTCGAACCGATCGATTCGTCATTTAGCATGGAACTGCGCCAATTATGCAATTGCACGTGAAGTGCAATTTTTTCGTTTTTCATTTCACCCCAGAAAGGCAAGCGTAAGTCGGTGTGATGTTTGCACCTGTCCGAACCCAACAGCAGTTTGCAGTTCTTCCGTTAAGGAGACCAACAGCACCGTAAATTATGACTGCCGATTTAATTTAATTTTCGATGATCTTTAATCATTATGGTGCTCTGGATTTGATTGTCGCCTCACTTCTGCTACTCCTCGCCGATGGTCCTCCAGAAAGTAGGTCATACTGATGGTGCTGTACTGCTGCTGCTAATACTGCAGTGGGTTGGCTGCAAGCATCACAACTCTGCACCCAGCAGCAAAGAGGACAAAAATGATACCTTTTTGGGAAAGTTCCAACGGTTATGGGTTTTTGGATGCACGTTCGGCATATGTTACTTTATTGATGACTGTTTGTAAGAAAACCTATTCAAATTAGAACTGATCTACTAATATAAAGAATTATGAAGAATTATAAGGTAAATATCAAGTCAATGACGGGTTAATTTCGAGTGATTGTCGGGTCAATGCATGGTCAATATCGAGTCCACAAAGGGTTGGTATCAGGCAAAACTCATGTTTAAGTTCTATTGGCTCTATTCGAATTGTCGACCAGAACTTTGAGGCTGGGGGAAAAGTACATAAGTTATGAGTGAACTTACTTACTACTTACTATATTATGGCACGATCAACGACATTGTAGCTAGATTAACGACATCATGGCTAAATTAAGCACACCATTTCATGTACAGTCAAGCATTCTACTGCTGATAAGGTCTTCATTTAAAAAAAAAAAGAGAAAGTTTTCTCCGCTCTCTTTTCTAGACAAAATAGTCAAAAGGTCGAAAGTAACATTTGCAAACAATAACTTCTAGCGTATTTTTCTGGGATCTGCTTGCTCACACAAACACAATAGCATCAGAAACAGATACAGGGAGTTATTACCTTCCCGTCGGTAGTGGATATAGATGTTAGCAACCTGGCATTTTCAGGAAATTTGCGTTTTAAGCCATTGTTTACAATTGTTACTTTCGACCTTTTGACGATTTTGTCTAGTTTTGTGGTTTTACTGCCATTTGGCGGTGAATCCATCAATGCAATGCAACAGTGATATCAGTTAATGCACAGAAGCCTTGGCGAAAGCAGTACAGGCTTCAAATGGAGGGTTGACAACTTCGAGGAAGAGTGCGACCTAAAGGGTGATACGGTCAAAATTTGGTCAAGGGAAAACGCGTGTAAATCTGTGAAATCGTTTATTTAAAAAATCAAATTAAATTTCTTTTTCAAGTTCAATTAGTATAAAATTCAGCAAAAATATTCAGTTAGGCTTCCGCTTTTCCAAATCCGAATTGCCGGGCCTTACGCTTGACCCCTGCCATCAGATTTTGTACAGCCACCTTGTCCACCTTCTTCGCCGCAGAAAGCCAGTTTGCCTTGAACTGCTGCTCGTCCTTAGCAGTTTTTTTGGTCTTCTTTAGGTTCCGCTTGACAATAGCCCAGTATTTCTCAATTGGGCGGAGCTCTGGCGTGTTGGGAGGGTTCTTGTCCTTGGGAACCACCTGCACGTTGTTGGCGGCGTACCACTCCATGGCCTTTTTACCGTAATGACAAGATGCCAAATCCGGCCAAAACAGTACGGAACAACCGTGTTTCTTCAGGAAAGGCAGCAGACGTTTATTCAAACACTCTTTCACGTAAATTTCTTGGTTGACAGTCCCGGAAGCTATGAAAATGCTGCTTTTCAAGCCACAGGTACAGATGGCTTGCCAAACCAGATATTTCTTTGCGAACTTTGACAGTTTCGTGTGCTTGAAAATATCTGCCACCTTTCCCCTTCCTTTTGCCGTATAAACTCCTGTCCCGGAAGCTGCTTGTAGTCGGCTTTGACGTAGGTTTCGTCGTCCATTACCACGCAGTCAAACTTCGTCAGCATCGTCGTGTACAGCCTCCGGGATCGCGCTTTGGCCGTCGTATTTTGTTTATCATCGCGATTTGGAGTCACTACCTTCTTGTAAGTCGATAGTCCGGCTCGTTTTTTGGCTCGATGCACGGTTGTAGACGATACACCCAGCTTATTTGCGGCATCTCGGAGAGATAGGTTAGGGTTTCGCTTGAAACTACCGGCAACTCTCTTTGTCGTCTCAGCGGCTTCCGGTTTTCGATTTCCCCCCGATCCAGACTTCCTGGCTGTCGACAAACGTTCCCCAAACACTTTAATTACATTTGTAACGGTTGATTTGGCAACTTTTAGCGATTTTGCCAACTTTGCGTGCGAGTAGCTCGGATTTTCGCGATGCACGAGCAAAATTTTGATACGCTGCTCTTCTTGCTTGGACGGCATTTTGACAACTGAAGAGTGAATTCCAAAATCAAAATAGGAGCAACATTCTACACACACACACCTTCAAAATGAGGGGTGTTCAGGTTTTTTAAATGCAAAATTGAAAGAAATACGTCAAGTTGATATTGACCAAATTTTGACCGTATCGCCCTTTACCTCCGGTCTTCACAAGTTCTTACCGCACGCCTCCACGAGTCATAAGGTCTGTATCCGCAATAATCCGGACACCTCAAAACATGAATAAAACATAAATTTCGCATTATATTTCCGTCGTAGTTGTTTATTTCAGATTCATGGGATCGTGAAGACAAAACATAGTTATTCGGTATTTGCATAACATTTTCGAACTTTGCGCTTAACTCCGTCCATTAGGGTTTATACAGACTCTTCAGAAATCGTAGAAGCAGCCTTTGTCCAAATTTGCTGAAAGTGTTTGATGTCTTTGATTCCTTGCTTCTTTCCAGAAAGCTTCCGCTTCATCAGAGCCCAATATCTCTCGATTGGTCGTAGTTCTGGGCAATTTGGCGGGTTTGAGGTTTTTGGTACAATGTTCACTTGATTTGCTTGGTACCACTCCATCACAGTTTTAGCATAGCGGCATGATGCCAAATCGGGCCAGAACAAAGGTTTTTCTTAGTGACTTTTGATGAAGGGCAGCAATCGCTTCTGCAGACACTCTTTCTGATAGATCTCCTTGTTGATTGTGCCTGTAGTGACGAGAGATTTACTCTTTTTGCAACACGAGCAAATTGCTTGCCACACAAGGTATTTTTTGGGAAATTTCGATGCCTTCTTCGTTCTGAAATGCTCAGCTGTAGCATTTCTGGCCATAGCAGAATAAAAAGCCAGCCCTGGAAGCTGCTTGAAATCCTCCAGGACATAAGTTTCATCGTCCATAACAACGCATGAAAACTTCGTCAAATATTCGCAGTACAAACGTCGAGCCCGTGATTTTGCTGCCAAGTTCTGTTTGTTGTTGCGATTTGGAACTGTTTTTACTTTATACGACTTAAGTCCCAAACGTTGTTTTGATTTTTGGACAAAACCAGGCGACATCCCTATTTTACGAGCCACCATTCGAATGGAGAGATTTGGGTTTTTCGTTAATATCCTTTTCACCTTTCGTTCCACGACAGGATCAGCGCGTCCAATGTTTTTGTCACTTCTCGGTTTCCTCTACACCGTCAAACGTTCCGAAAATGATTTGAGCACATCGTGAACAGTGGATTTATGCAAATCCAATGTTTTTGCAAGGTCCCGTATTGACAAGACAGGATTTGCCGTACGCCCGTACAAAATTCGCTCGCGCACTTGTTTTTCTTTCGTCGCCATCTTGAATACTACACATGAAATGTAAACATCAATCATAGTCTTTTTCATCATAGACTCTCAGCTATACCAGAGTGAAATTTTTCATTCCTACGTGCAATATTTCAAAAGTTACAATGATTTGAAGGTGTCCGGATTAATGTGGATACAGACCAAAGACTGCCAGTTGCAACATGGAGACGCTGGTTGGCGTAGCCTGGACAATGTTGTCTATTTGACAATAGCGAAGTTAGGGGGTGCGACTGTAGATAGTTTACCTTAAAATCATTGTGTATTTTTTTTCCATTCTCATTTAACTAATTTCAGCACGCTTTGGAATCATCCTTGCATTCCAAAACAATTTATCTTAAGAGTATAGAGCTCAATTAAAGAATCCATTTGTTTTTGAGCATTTCAGCATGAACATATGAATAGCACTTCTGTACTTCAACTAAGGGGTGTTCAATGAAAAATGAGAATTTTTTCAGTCATATAATAAAATATTTAAAAAAAACTTTCGTCAAATTAAGTATTTTTTATTTAAAACATAACGTTTATTCTTCAAAAAAACGTCAATGAATATTGGAGAAGGGGCCCTGTTCAGCCGTACGACGCAACTTAGTCGCGATGCTCTCACAAGGGCGCTGGACGGCACTGACGTCCATCTTCCGGATCCTCGTGGTCAACTGCTTCGTATCCTTGGCCCGCCAATTATTTTTGTACACTAGGGCACTGAGGGAGCCGAAAAAATCCTCAATGGGACAGCACTAGGGCAGGTTGGTCGGGTTCCCTTTTTTCGGCACGTATGATATTCTTTTCTGCTCAAGATACTCCATCGTCTTCTTGGCGTAATGGAAAGACGCCTTGTCCGGCCAGAAGACGTACTTCCCATCCGCATGATGAGAACGGCAGAAGAATTTTCTCAAGACACTCCTCCTGGTACACTTGTTGATTGATGGCCAGACCGCTCGGATTGAACCACGGGTTTGAAATACCTCTGTCCAATATGGCGATGTACAGAATAACTTTCTTTTTTCAAATTTATGCTTAAACTTATATTTTACTTCGGGGATGTGGCCGACTTGTCACTGGAATAGTAGCTGTCATTTCCTGGAGTGTGGGTCTTCAAGAGCGGAAAGTAGCTTTCGTCGTCCAGCACGAACGACGTCCCGCGGTAGTTCTTCGTCATCCACCGGCACTGCGATTTCACTGTCGATATCTGCTCGTACGTGTACTCGGGGGACCGAGTCTTCTTCCGACAGATGATGTCCTCCATCTTGACGGTTCGGTGAATCAAGGTATGGGAGCAGTGATATTTTCGGCCGGCGTCACGCAAACTCGTTCCGTCCTCGTAGTCGAACAGCTTTTTCGACGCTTCCTTCATCTTCTTCGTCATTATCTTCGCCGGGCGGCCACTCCGCTTCACGCTAAGGGATGCCAGGATCCGGTAAACTGTACTCACGGGCACGTTTTTGTCTCGAAAGTGGTCTACCGTAAACTTTTTTCCACGATGACCATGCGTTTCGTAAGACCGTACAACACGCTCGCGGAGTGCTTGCTGTTTCGACGCCATCTTCGATTGAACTGACAGCACCCGAGCGAAACGAAACATGCCACCCATTTCTAGGGAGTCCAGAGAGCAATTCTCTCGGAGAGAAAAAAAATTACGCTCTTTACTTTAGTTACAGAAAGGTACTAAAATCATTCTAATTTTTTATTGAACACCCGTTACTATTTTCATAAAAGACTGGCATGCGATCATAAGCAGTATGGGATAATATTTAAATATTTTTTTAGTGGTATTATGTTTAGATAAGTCATTTATTTCAGAAATCATTAAACCGGGCTCTTCGATCACTTATACTGCTATCCTTGGAATGTAACTAGAAGGATCTTTAGGATATTACAACATTCATAATTTTGCTTTTCAGTAACAAACCAGTGGATGTCAGGTGTATTTTGTAAATACATGTTTCATATATTAAAACAAATTATATTAATTAGTATTTCACTATAACATCGTATTATTTTCATCATATCATTGTATATTTATTTTCAGGATGTGAAATTTTAACTGTTATGTACATGTAAATGTATTTTCGGTTTACATATTTAAATATTCTTATATACAGGGTGTTCGGTTCCTTACTGCAAATATTTTCAGAGGCGATAGGGGATGAAATTTAAAGAAAAAAATGTTCTACGCATATGGACAAATCTCAAAGTTTACGGAGTTTTTGAACTTTTAATGTTTGGGTACATGTTAGTCTTAAATTGGCTGTAACTCAAAAATTATGTTATTTAGCCAGAATCTTCTTCCTCCATTCGAAAGTTAAGAAAATTATCTACATAAAAGTCTCATTTAAGCTTTGAGTAGTTATCATTTAGTGTCTTTTTATGTGTAAAAATGTTTTAAACATCTCTTTATTCAAGGGTTGTTTCATGTTTTTTTACATAAAATACGTAATAAGCATCAGTGATTAATTAAACAAAAACATGGTTTTAAAAGTATTCTACAGCATGTTGTACCTTCAATTGGCAGATAATAAAATTACGAACTCAACCCCGCCGTGATAATGTCTGTGTGCAAGACGCACAGCACACTTGATCTCCGCGCTGCTTGATGGGGCGTCCAAGGAGAAGAATGTCATATCTTAAATCCGGAGAAATTTGCGAAATGGGCGATTCTGCGTTTGTAAACAAACATTTAAATCGGTCAAATCTCAACTATTATAGAATTACTGAACTTTTTTATTTCGGTGGTATGAACTTAACTTCCTAGTATTCCAAAAAGATTTATGTGCAAAAATTCAATTGCCAATTAGAAATTGTGCAAAACGTAGTTCTCTCAAGGCCTACAAAAACCAAAATTCCGTGAAAACCTGAGGTCGTGAGATGTAAGATGAGATTTTGAGCAAAAAGGAAAGGCGCATTTCTACAACAATTTACACTGGGAAGCTAGGAACGGTTGTGCCAAACTCAGCAGAGTCCATTTTTGGTGAACAATTCGCAAAAACGTCGTCAAGGTTGTAGAGAGGGCGATGAATCCTTCAAATTTCCCGCAAATCAGGCCCATTGAATAGTTTTGGGATTTGGCAAAACTTCGGAAGATAATTAAAGTTCATGACATGACATGACGAAGTCAACGAATAACTGAACAAATATTACTGTTATTTGATCATTGTACATCTAAATAACATTATTTTTTGTAATTGTAAAAATAAAGCACTTATATCAGTTTTTCTCTTTACCCATAGTTAACGATACAATCCTAAATATTTAATTATGTCGACGTTGGATCAAACAAAGATTCACATATGTCAATAAAATCCGCAAAGCAAAGAAGAAGAAAGATTAAAGTTAGCATTTTCCATATAAACTATAGTAATTCTCGAATAAACTTCAAAACATTTTGGTAAAAGCATCGAGAACCTTATTTGGAATCGATTGAGTGGGAAGAAGCTGAGTAATGAGATTTCAAAGAAAGCCATATTCTTGGCTTAAATCTGATAGCATTAATAAAAATTTCAGCAAATTCTCAGACAGTTCAGTTCGGTTGAAATCTGTCAATGCAGTATCAATCAAGGCCACCGCAATGGTAACGCAGTAGATAAAAAGGATCACACGAAAACGATGGCAAGTTTCGGTACTAGTGAGTGAATTTGTTTCCAATTCACCACCACAAGATCCATATAATCAAGATGTACCCCGTGTGTTGTACTTATAACTAAACCCCCTTCTAAATAGTATAGTATGATAGCCGTAGATTATGACAAGTTTGTGTAAGACAAATCCTACGTTTCTGTTTTTATTACAGAATATATATTGTTATTGATATGTATATATTTGTGGAAACTCGAATCGATAAGTTGAGAAATTGCTTTTTGTCGATTGCTATCTTGCTTCCTAAATGACTCAGAAGGCCTTGTTATTTGACAATACTTTCATCTTCTACGAAGTGTTAAGTACAAGTACCTTCGTATGTAGGTAAAGGCGTCTACGTGCTCAGCTGTCCCCCTTTATAATATCGCGTCGCATTCAATTTAATATGCTAGGACAACAATTGTATCCCCATCACTGAGAACATCTCCCAGTCAAGGTCATCAGAAAGTTGTCATCGCTGAAGATTGTATGCTGATATTTGAAAATGACGAACATGTTTTTTTCATTATAATTGCCATTATTTCGGAGAGCAATCTTTCCAATCTTAACAAAAAAAAAACAAAAACAAACAAAAGGTCAAAGACACTTACCTCGTTGAACGCCATCCTGACCAGGGTACGTTAGGCTCCGGTGGAATAACCTGCTGCTACCTTTTCTTGTCCGCTAATCCTGGAAGTCAGACACAAAAGTCCTTCACCCCACTGTCGCCTCCGCGTCACTTGTGAGCGAAAGGAAACAAAACACAATTTACCTCCTCCGCGTTTGGGGTCATATACACTGCCAAATGTTTGTCAATATTCTGTTCGTAATCCACTTTTCCCCCTACGTCACTCGCTGCAATGAAAAACAGAAAATCGCTGTCAAAGCCCTTCTCTATCGCTTATTTTGCTGCGGCTTGGTTCCGGTATTTAGAGCACTCGTTTTGCAATGCATCCACCTTCGTGTGTTCGTCTACTTTTGCCCACTCGCTTGCTGATTCTTCCTGCTGCTGACTGCGAGGGTGGTGACCAGCGGAACAAAATACTCCGGAAGGGAACCCAAATCCGATTAGTTTCTCGTTTCAATTACGTAACGCCAGATTACTATTGACCTGGTTATCACTCCGGTATCGGAATTTCGTCACTAGTAGGCACCATTTCCCAAGGGCTGGAAATTTTCCACACACTTTCCGTAAACACTGAATAACACACCGAGCAGTGAAAAAAGTCTGCTGAGAAAAATGCAAAATAAAGATGGAGACTAGTTGTTGCCTCTTTCCTCTTGCACAAAATTTTCAGCTGACAAAAGAATGACCCACAAGACTGTCTCGGCTCCTAGAATCAACCCCTCACACGGGCCAAACGGAACGCGACACAACCAAACACGGGACGCAGACTTCTACGGATATCTTCGATAGGAATTTAGGGGAAGCCGAGCACTCTTCTCAAAATACGCAAAAATTTACCAGAGTCAACAGATCAAACTAGTCGAGCCACACAAAAATATTGTAAAACAGTCGCCTGCACTACTTCACCCTTCACCAATGCACAAACACCGCAAGAAATCAAACCATTTAGCTGTCAATTCTAAATAAAATTTCTACACACCATTTTTTCGAGAGCAACACACAGTGACGAAAAAAAAACTTGTTTTTCTTGTTGTCCTCCGAGAACGCACCTGACATGCAAAATGTCACTTATTTTCGCTATCTTTCTCGGTCTACCACACCTTTCAAAAGGCAAAAGGGAAAGCGAGATGGGTAAATTGCAGACTGACAGTTCCGTTGGGATTGACAATCGTCAACTGATCTAGAGCAGCTCAGATATTACACGGACATTGAATTCACGCAAGTTCGCATTGCATTTTACTCAGTTTTACACAGGTATACACTCAGAAGAAATCGAAACTAACTTGCGCAGATTTTCGATACCACCGGTGTAGAACGATTTATCGAGACCTTCAAAATATTAATAGGGGTTTAAATTTACCTTTTTAGTAGACCGGTTACGGGCTAGATGTTGCCCATCTACAGAACGATGTCCGGCCGTTGTTTGAGTCTTTGGACGCTTTGGACGGCTTTCTCCGTCTGCACGCCACTCAGTATACCGATTTGATTCCGGAGTGAAGAGGTGAATCCATGTTTCATCCATTGTGATGTATCAACGCAAAAACTCCTTCTTATTTCGCGTGATCATCTCCAAACAGCTCTTTGAATCATCGACT
Organism: Aedes koreicus; assembly: GCA_024533555.2. Taxonomy (NCBI): domain Eukaryota; kingdom Metazoa; phylum Arthropoda; class Insecta; order Diptera; family Culicidae; genus Aedes; species Aedes koreicus. The sequence goes on along the minus strand of JAHHFK020005810.1, from coordinate 23,499 downwards.
CGTTGTTGTTTTTGCTCTGATGTGAGCAAACGCGGCACCCATTTGGAAAACAGCTTTTTCCTACCCAAATGTTCGTGTATGATGGTGTAAACACTAGCTTTTGATACCTTCAGAGTGTCAGCTATCTCTTGCAACTTCAATTTGCGATTTTCAGGGATTTTTCAATATTTTCCGGAATAACTGCCTCATTCGGCCGACCAGGGCGTTCAGCATCATCGGTGTCCGTACGACCACGTTTGACATTGGCAAACCATCAATTGATGGTCGTTTTCGATAGGACAGAGTCCGGATAACATTTTTCAAGCCAAGCTTTGGCTTGTACGATGTTTTTTTTTCCATTAAAAAGCAATGATATATCAACACACCAAATTGCTTTGAATCCATCGTTTATAAGTATCACAAAAGAAGTGTCACATAAACCACTGTAACTCGATAAATAATAAACCAAACGTCATGAAACTTTGACAGTAATCTTTTGATGGTTAGTACTTTTGAAAAATCATATGGATATTTTATAAGTGGCGCCAATCGAATCGTATAAAATCCGGAAAAAGGCAATGTAAAATCACCGACAAACCGACATGAAACTCAATCTTCACTTTTGATCAAGAATCCATAACGACCGATTCAAATGTGCAGCGATCCTATCTGTCAAAACCTATAGAATCATTTTATCTAGATAACATTAATTTGTCCAGAATTGCTCAGACATGAACCTCCTTATACTTATGACAGACATACAACGCTGACCGTTGTACAAACTGTCAAATACTTTAATCCAGTACCAAAAAACACGTACTAGACTAAAGGAGTACAACCAACAATCAATGTGCAACTAGCGATTTGAAATTGGTTCACTGTTGTAGAACCCCTAGGTCCGAAGTTTACCTTGCAGCCTGCACCTTGCAATAATTCTTGCGCTTTTCGGTACCTTCCGGTACTAGTATCTTGGTTGTTGTTTTGATTCACTATGTTATTTTGACACAACATTTGAGAATGTGTTGGTGTGAGCTACGTTGTTAGGGTCGAATCATTGAGCTTGGGACCGAGCTTGGGACCGATGTGCTAGTACTGACTGAGCCAAGAAAAATATCATATTTGTTCGGGACCTACTGGTCTTAGAGTTAGTCTATGGTACAACGCTGTACGTTGTATGTCTGTCCTAGGCATGGTGTTGGCTTCCATAACAAAACCCAACGCACACAAAAAAAAAAAAGATAGAAATAAATTAAAAAAAAAAAACAGAAAAAAATATTTTTTTTTTTTTTTCCGTTTTGTCGGTGGAAAAATTTCCTTTTACCTTTTAAACTCCCAACCCCCCAAAACCCCCCCCCCAACCCCAAAAAAAAAAAAAAAAAAAAACCCCGCAAAGCACAAATCCCCCCCCCCCATTAAAAAGGGCGAAACCGCCCTGGATTTAAAAAAAAAAAAAAACAAAAAAAAAAAAAAAAAAAAAAAAAAAAAAAAAAAAAAAAAAAAAAAAAAAAAGAATGTTTTTTTTTTTTAAAAAGAAATTGAGGCACTTGTTTGGTCAATAAATAGTACTTAAGAATTTATCTATACGTTTTAATCAATAAAAAGTATAACAAACGAGTTCCGCCTTTGATTTTCTCAATTTTGTATGTTAACCGTTGAATGGATATGACTTCTGTTTACAGCATAGAACACCCAAACCTGAATGATAAGATAAGTTGTTGCTTGCTATATCTTCTTTTCACATTCTACAACTAAAAAAAATGCGCCTTTCTAGTGTCTGTGAATTAAAGTTCAAATGACTCCCCAGGTAACCAATAAGCAGTTCCAAAGCGTCTTTACGGCAGCCTATAAAGCAATTAAGTCGCCTTAAATGCAACATAAATGCCACTTTTGGCCCAATATACGGCTTTTTTACTGCAATGCTATTATAATGCTTCATTAATGCTATTTTGCATTCGAAATGCTTTTTACAGGCTACAAGCATTTAATTTGCATTTGAAATGCAACTTTACAACAGATAGCATTCAACCTGCTGATCTAATGCTAATATAATGCTTGTAGCATCTGAAATGCAGATTGAGGGTTGATTTACTGCTTATGCTAATGCTTATTGGTTACCTAGGTCATCAAAATTGTGCGCTAGCAGAACAGGTTCAGCCTGCCATCAAGGATTCAATCAGCTTAAGTTGGTAAGTGTAGCCGTGTAGCCTTGGATTACTATAATTCATCCAAGTTCGTCAAAAACTTTGAAAATAGAAGGATAACAGTATTCGAAGGATGTATTCGTTTCAACCAGACAGCAAGAAGATTTGGGTTGGAAGGATGGGTTCTGACCAAATAACAGGCCAATGAACGAAAACATTTCAACGACTGGTGATATTTCGTCATCGAATCGGAAAATCGATAGCAACACAGAGAGCTGAAATAAACTTGTATGAACCAGTGAATAACAACAGTAAGAAACTATACTAGATTATTAAAACTATTATTAATGACAACTTGACAATGCCAACCACTCTAAGCCACTCTGCCACGTTGTGTTTGTATTTCAGTGTGTCGGAAGGTGTTCCGGGGTGGCGGAAGGTGTTTCTGTGTTTCAACATATCTGTCAATTCTATACTCGAAGATTCATGCTTATTGGCAACCATGTACCTTTTTAACTTTAATACACGCACACTTATGTATCATCTAAATCGCATCAGTGGAAGCGAGAGGGAAACAAAACAGTGAGAAAACAAACATTCGATTCGTATAAGTGTTGCCAAAATTGAATTTATCTTCCACGTGGTGGCGAGTGTGTTTGAAGTGTGGGGGATTGTGTTTTTAAGGGTGTTATCACATGGTAGCCGAGTGACTTGCCCCCTGATGCCAACTTATCCAATTAGATCACGCTTTCAACTTGGTAAAATGCCTTTCCATATGTCGTATTATCAGGTTGAAGGAGAGATCCGATTCACTGCCATCGATTAATTGGCATAAGCAGCGATAGCTGTTGTTTGGTGGATTAGGACCACTGATTCTGAAAACCAGCAAAACTGAGTACAAAACTCGCTAACTTAAGTATAAATTATTAGAAAAATATCAGAGTGGACACACTTTTATTATTTCCTGGTACTGGAAACCCTTGTGGAAACCAGTAATAAGATCATTAGGTCGAATATAACATTGAGAGACTCTCTTTGCATACTTTCTCTTTCATTCACAACCACCTTTAAGTTTGTCGTTATACGTTTTGCATAATACGCTAGCATTGTTGACTGTCAATCTGTACCTAAGAATCCTTTAAAAGCTCTATAAAGTTTTATTAATGTAAATAATGTAATGTAATTTATGACCAAAAACGGGAGAGGAGAGAATCCAACGGCTAGTCATGAATACAAATATATTGTTTTTGGCTCAGGAAGTACCAGCACATCGGTCCCAAGCTGAATGATTCGTCCTAATAACGAAATTCACACAAACACACCCTCAAATATTCTGTCCAAATAACACAGCGAATCAAAACAAAAACAAAGATTCTAGTATTGAAAAGCGCAAGAATGTATTGCAAGGTTCAGGCTGCAGGCTCCTTCAGACCAAGAAGTTCTACAACAATGAATCAATTTCAAATCGCTAGTTTCATATTCATTGTTGAAGAATCTCTCCTTATTACGCTCGCCCCATTCGCCCGTCCGTTCTTGTGTTATGAATTTTTGAAGTAGATAATGTCCAGGAAACGGAATAAGTTAACTGGAGCTTTCCGGGAAATTGGGTAATCCTGTTTTATTTTTTGGTTTTTGTTCACCATGGACCAAATTTCACAGAAATCTGGTTGCCTTCGGCCCGTTTTGAACGAAAATATTAAAAATCCACATTTACCAAAACATCAACAGAATCAATTTTTATACCCAATCCAAGTTGGATCTGAATAATAAATAAATTAGCAATGAGTGAGCAGCAGATAAACTCGAGCACATCGACGATCGCCACATGCCACAAGACGTTGGATCGATGATTTCACATGTTATTTATAGCGATATGGCGAAACTTAAGCTGGCTTAAGCTGCATAGAAGCGTAAGAGATACGCACCTAGGTGACGTGACGCCATCGATAAACTGACGTAGCTGACTATACACACAAAGAAAGACGTTGGAAAAAATAAGATTACGGTACCTTGAACTGGTTCAAGGTGCTGATCTTGTATTCGTTCAGCTTCAACATCATATAGGACCAAACAAAACAAGTCGAGAGGATTCAAATCCGGGGAGCTGAGAGGCCACAAAGTTTTGTCCAGAAAGTCTGTTAAACTGTCCCGATACCAGGCTTGGACCATATTTTCTGTGTGGGCTGGTGCACCGTCCTGCTGGAACCAAACACTCATCTCCGTATAAGCTTCAGAGACTGAGGACAACAACCTTCTCCAAAATCGGCGACAAAATGTTTTGACATGGCTGCAGATGCTACACCGCCGCAACATCAGTGGGCTCCTCTATTAATACACCCTCGTGTAGTATAGAGTTTCTGTGGAATACTAATAATATCAAGTTGGGTAAAATTATGCGCGATACATGATTTAATCCCAGATAGCGAAGCCTAGTATCACCCAAATAGGATTCCTTCACCTTCACGACTTGAAGATCGATCAACTGTCATTTACTCAGTAGTCAGATATTGCCTTCTTTTTTTTTAAACGCTAAAACCGAAATTATCGCTCGCGGAATTCCAGTTCTCGATTCAAACGAAGTGATAAAAGAACGCCGCGAAGTGGATATCTTATGTATTGTTTGTCCTATGTACTTGTTTTATGTATTTGTCTTATGTCTTGTGTATTTGTATGTCTTATTTGTCAACGAATAATCCGAGGTCCATTTGCGGTACACAGTCCTAGTGGAATGAAAGGCGGACTTCAAGTGTCCTTCAACCAACAGCCAAAGTTTAAAATGAGCCGCTAGCTGTTTTGACATTTTCAGTCAATCGGTTATAACACTGGAAGTGCGGTTATTGTACGATCGTTGTAGGACGGGAAGTAAGATTGAAGTAGGATAGCGTACTTCACTACTTCAATCGTACTACAAACGTACTAGGCTCCGCAATCTGGGGAAGTCGTGAAGGTAAACTAATCGTATCTGGGAAGAATAGAAGCACAGAGAACAGACGTTCATCTTCGGTCTGCTACTTGTGTAAAACTTTAAACCGACATTTCAAGTGTATGTCATTGTGCTCTTGGTAGGCGGCGCTGCAGTTGTGCGATAACTGTCATGCTAATGTTTATCAATTAAAAGCCTAGCACATAACCTGGAATTTTTTGTTTGTTTTTCTCTGCACTTGTTTCTTATACCGGCTGACCATATTAACTTTTACACACGTTTATCGTTTATCAAGAAAAGGTATATGGACATCAACGTCTGTTCTCTGTGATAGAAAGCAGGGCAAAAATGAAATGTCATAGATTAGCAAAGAATAACACAGCAAGCCGCGACGTTAGGCTGCTTTAATGCGCAGCCAGCATTTTTGTGACGTACGCTGAGGGTGCGACATCTAGATCTTTGACAAATCTCGAGTACTTTTTCAAACAGACGTATCTGATTTTGTAAACAAAGAAGGAAAGTAAGATTCAAACGTATATTTCTCAAAACTCTAAGCACCCTCTCGGAAAGGAGCATCACAATCATGTTAGGAAAATGTTATTCCTAGTGTTGGTGGCCCTAGGTTGCATGAAAGTGCTAAGGATTTCAAGAATTTAACGTTTGAATCTTACTTCCCCTCTTTGTTTGCAAAATCAGATACGTCTGTTTGAAAAAGTACTCGAGAAATTCTGTTTCACCTCGGGAATCTAAATCCACCAACGTGCCTCATGTTTCTACCACAGAAACCACAGAGAACAGACGTTCATCTTCGGTCTGCTACTTGTGTAAAACTTTAAACCGACATTTCAAATGTATGTCGTTATGCTTCTGGTAGGCGGCGCTGCAGTTTTGCGATAACTGTCATGTAAATATTTATCAATAAAAAGCCTAGCACATAACCTGAAAAGCTTTGTTTGTTTTTCTCTGCACTTCCCGGGTAAAAATAACGATACAATTACAATTCAATAATATACAATAACAACAAAATGTATTGCCGACCATGAATCTAACTGTTCATGAATCAGACAAATCAAAAATGCTCATTGTAATTACAATAGATCTACAATGAACCCCATACGCTAGAATTTTCAACAATTGTGAAACAATAAAATTAATAGTTATTAACTCAAATTTGTTAAAAAAAATCGTGGCATTTTTTATTGTTAAGATACATAACAACCCCCTTATTCTATTGTTGATGTCTCAATTTACAATAGATTCTATTATAGAAACAGTAACTCCTAATGTTATCTTATTGTCGCGAACAATACCATCAATTGTACGTACTATTGATTCTGTTGTATGGTTACAATACATTTTATTGTTAATCTATTATACTTTTTTATTCGGATTGCTTCTTATACCGGCTGCCCATATTAACTTTTACACACGTTTTTCAAGAAAAGGTATATGGACATCAATGTCTGTTCTCTGTGAGGAAACCATGGCTGAGGCTGCAAACCTCGGACAGGTACGATAATGCCGAGGATACAGCACCGTCTATACGTGTAACCGTTCTGAAATTGGCCATCTCGGTCCGATCAAGACACCTAGATATGCAAAAAATCGTCACAAGTTGAAAAAAGGATAGTGAACTTTCAAGAAAACCCTATTCCAGAGAAAAAAAAACATTCTCTTTGCCCATAATTATAGCCTTTTTTATTCATTAGACAGTATAATGTTGATTAAGCAAATATTTAAGGGAAATTTGTGTGAGACGAAAAACTGTGAACTACTACATGGAAGGATCCCTTGGATAAATTATATGTGACATACACAAACAATAACATATACCTAGTTACAAACAACACAGGAAAAAATAATTAATTTTAACAAGCGCGTAAAATTTCCCCTCATTTAATTCCAAGCCAAAGGAGGCGTAAACAGCGAAATTGTTTGCAATCTTTTATGCGCCATACAACAATGTTTGCAATCTTTTATGCAACAGACTAGATTCAGGCGTTTTCTGGCTTAAATTTACATGAAATATCGCATTATTTTATGCCAAATCTAGCATTCCCTTTATGTGCATTAGATAACGCAGAAAATTAAATGTTTCTTTTTATCTGTGAAGGTTCCAGTATATTGAAAACTTGCTGCGATATGGTGGACAATATTTTTGATACTATAAGTCACAAACAACTGGGCGGAGCATTGTTCATCGATCTTGAAAAAGCTTTCGATACCATTAACCTGCTTATCGAAAAGAAGGAAGTTTCGAGAATAAGAGGAGTCACTAAGTCGTTGTTTCAAAGTTACCTCACTAATCGCTCCCAGTTTGTAACTATCGGAGGATACAGAAGCATTTCATTCCCAATAACAACTGGATTTCTCCAAGGGAGCGATTTGGGACCCATTATGCTACATACCTATCAAAACTACAACTGAAGGAAAACGTCGACTATTTGTTGACCACACATCAATTTGCTATTGTGGTGAAACTGTAGAGGACTTGCACCGTCAAATAAAAGAGGACAAAATCTTGCCTCAGGAGTTTTTCGAAGTTAACCTCCTTTCGTTGAATTGGAGTAAAACGAAATATATGATCTTCCACTCACCATGGAAACGCCTTTTATCCCACAATCCACTGGAGGTAAATGGATTTGAAATTGAGAATGTTTTGGAGTATCCGTTTCTTGGATTAACGCTACATTCCAGTATGAAATGGTCCGCACATGTCTATAAGCTCAAGAGTAAAATTAGCTCTATACTTAAGTAGAGTTTTGAGGAAGATATAAGCATAGACTAACTCTAAGACCAGTAGGTCCCGAACAAATACGATATTTTTCTTGGCTCAGTCAGTACTAGCACATCGGTCCCAAGCTAATGATTCGCCCCTAACAATGTAGCTCACACCAACATATTCTCAAATGTTGTGTCAAAATAACATAGTGAATCAAAACAACAACCAAGATACTAGTACCGGAAGGTACCGAAAAGCGCAAGAATTATTGCAAGGTGCAGACTGCAAGGTATACTTCGGACCTAGGGGTTCTACAACAGTGAACCAATTTCATATCGCTAGTTGCACATTGATTGTTGATATAAGCCTTTGTTTCACGAGCCTGGCTTTTGAAACTGAACTTCTCGCTCTTCCACTCCCGTCTGCAATACCCATCTGGAGAATGGCCAGTAGTTCACATCTGAAAGAACTGCAGGTCGTTCAGAATAGATGCTTGAAGACCATATTTGGAAAGCCACATTTGCATCCTATGTTGAACAAATAAGCTAACGGCTCTATCATGTCGATCAGAGCGCTCTGTGAACAGCAAATCCTTTCGTTAGTTCGAAGAATTCTAATAGATAATTCAACGCACAATAACAACTTACTTACGAGCACTATTCATATTTGAGCATCACGACGGGAAGGACACTTAGCGTTATCGAGACCATACACAGTATATGGTAGGAGAAAACTTGTGTATATTGGCAGCAAACTGTACAACGAGTTTCCACCGAGATGTAGAAATGTTGTTGTTCTGTACATGTTCAAGAATATTCTGAGGAAACATCTGAAGGATCAAATCTTCAGGTATCTTCCTTAAAGGATGCCAGGCCACATAAAGGCTTCTGAACTTCTGTCTGGTGAACACCAGCCTTCTGTCGGGTAATATAGAGCGGTATATGGCTAGTCGAAGTCACCAATGTTACTGCGCCCTGAAGTTCTACGAAACTTCCAGCTTTGCAACCTTTACAACACTCCGTCATCGCTATATGGTTTCCGAAACGACGAGCTGTTCATCAGCTCCCCGTCAGCCATGCCAGGGGTTCTGGACTTCAGTCTGGTGAAAACCAGCCCTGTGTCAGCTCTGCAACCCTCACAACACTTCTTCATCGCTATGTGGATTCCGTAACGACGAGCTGTTCATCAGCTCCCCGTCAGCCAAGCCATGGTTCTGGACTTCTCTCGGGTAAGATAGAGCTATATATGTCTTACCGAAGCCACCAAGGGTACTCCGCCCTGAAGTTCCACAAACCTTCCAGTTTTGCAACCTTTACTACACTCCATCATCGCTATGTGGATTCCATAACGACAAGTTGTTCATCAGATCTCTGTCAGCAATACCAAGGGTACTGGACTTCGGTCTGGCGGTAACCAACCTTCTGTCAGCTTCGCAACAATGACTACCCTCTGTCATCGCTATGTGGATACCGGAACGACAGGCTTCTATCAGCTCTCTGTCAGCTACGCCATGGGATCTGCCCTCGGCATGGCGAAAACCAGCCTCGCCTTGGCTTTGTAACTCTTGCTATATGCCGTCATCACTATGTGGATATCAGAACGACGAGCTGTCCATCAGATCTCTGTCAGCCATGCCAAGGATGCTGGACATCGGTCTGGCGAACATCAGCCCCCTGTCAGGGTATTCATCATGGCTTTGTGGATTCCGGAAGGACTGTTCATCATATTTCTACGATTATTACCTACGCTTCAACGACCGACTTCTTCAGGTCGGCAACCATCGGTCCTTTATAACCTTATGCATTATAAAATTAACTATGTTTCATGTTAGTTCTCAAGCCTTGGATTTAAGCTACATTTAGCACATCCTTAAAAGAGTTAAAACTCACTGTTGTATCTAATGGTTGAAAATATATGAAGGTTTTGTGCCTATTGGAGAAGAGGCTTTATTGAAGCTTCACTCCTACGGGTTTCCTTCGGCAGAAATAAAAAAATAATAAAAAGAACCATAGCTATTATAAATACTAGACCTACTGCAATGTTTTTTTTTTATAAGTCGAGCACTGTACACTGAAGAAGTCTGTAAGTTGAAGACGAAATAGGCCTATCTGTCAAAGGATACAATTGTTCTAGTGAAATTTAAAGGAATTTGCTCGCGTTTACTAGAGATAGTTTGAAAAAGTGTACCAGTTTTTTATTTTTATTTTTTTGAAATTAGTCAATACCAGTGAAAATATGGCAGCTGAAAAGTTACGAGAATCGTAGACCTCGCTCTAGAATATTATTATGATGTTCTCAATCGCTTGAGAACAAGTTGGACGCCACGATTTCACCGATAGATTATCGCTGAGTTTATGACATATCTGGTGCAAAGGACGAATTGAAGGTCTAGTTCGACTTTCTGGCCCGTGACCCTATCTATCATTACAAGCCAAAAGAATTGAAATCAGTTAAAAACTCGCTCGGTGATAGCGAACATAATATTTGGGTGGAAAACATGCGTGAAAGTTGCTCTTGAGAATACAATGAATCCAACATTTCAAAGCAATGCTCTACATCAACATTTACTAATTAAGAAAGTTTTTTACTGATAGTATCCACCTTAGCCTAACTCTCAACTAGTTAGGTAGTATCACGCGTTCTCCAAATGTAGCAGTGCATGAAAAGTTTTAATTATGAATGATGTCTCCTCAGTTGGGCTCAAGCGGGGCTACAAATGGGCAACAGTTTATGCTCCCTCCCACTCCCGAGTAGCAAAACTTTTTCAACTTGCGCCCGTTTCCATCCGTTCCCGTGAAGCGATAATATCGCTATTATGCTAAAGCTCAATTTATTCTTATGTTTTATGCTATGCTTCTAAACAGAATTCGAAAAAAGCTCGCTCCTTACGAAACCATGGAGGATCACGCGCCGCGATGTAGTGCAATGTAGTGCAATGCATAAAACCGATGCCACCAGCTCGGGACTGGCCAGTATTAGATCAACCGTGGAACCGTTCGGAAGTACTAGGAAAAAAGATCCAAGGAACAAAGTGGTGGACCACCAGTGTGGAGTGGAGTGGAGTGAGAGGGAGGACCCGGAAGTGCGCTGAGCAGAGGAACCGTTGTGTGGACGAGAACTAGAATCGTGAGTGTGAGTGAGTGATAGTTCTGGTGATTTCCTCCTTTCGACGGGAAAGGGTTCGATCTAACAGAGCGTGGGTTGTGGGTGGTGGTTGCTGTAGGTGCTTAGTGGCTTCCGAGTGCTTAGTACTGGTAGTGTAACGCGTCGTGGCGCGCGGAGAAAAAAAAACTGTCTGGTGTGGGCTCGGTGCTGAGTGCCTTTTTTCGTTTCTTTTTGTTTTGGGTTGTTTAATTCAAGGAAGAGATTTGGGCGCAATGTTGGTGGCATAAATATTTCGGCGTTTTTCGAAAAATGAGGTTACCTGTGTCACAGTTTCGTTGACGATGGAGGACGAAATAAATAGCTGTAGTAGCAGTAGTACCAACAGTTCCAATGGTGATAGTGATAAATGCTCTGATGCTAGTTCTAGTTCCAGTGAAAAGGATATAGAAAGTGAAAATGACAAGGATAACGAAGGCAGTCGACCGCACAGCAATGTAACGACGAACGAGACTACGAGAAAATCTGGGACCATCAGCTGTGCTGGCAGTGGAAATGAGGACGAAAAGGAAGTCAAAACATTGGCAATTAAAAACATCGAAGGGAACGTGGGCCCTTTGACAGCGACGGTTAAATTCATAAATCCGTTTAAAAATAACTGGATCAACGCGGATCGGCTAAACGAGCTTAGAAAAAAGGTGCAGGATGCCTCCAAACATCATCGGGTGTTTTTGGTGCGAGGCTCGTTCCATACGGTGCGGAGAGCTTTGGTTGAAAGGGGTTGGGTGGAAAAGCTTGACGGCTTTAGGGCAAAGCCTCAGGCCAACACCTCTTCCTCAGGGTTCATTTTGGAGGATTTAGTTCAACAGCTCCCGGAGCGAAAACCAGGCGAATCACGTAAAAATCACATTGTTAAGTGTGAGCGTAGCATTATGTCTCGTTTTCTTGAGCATACACCCATAGACCTTCTGTGGACAGCTCGTAGGGAGAAGGCCGATTGGCTAGACATGACGAAAAATTCTTCATTGATTATCAATCGCTTTAGCAAGGCACCTTTCACCACCAAGGAAGGTCTCTGCTCAGCTTTGCACGATTTTCACTGGTTTTATGAAGAGGGTATGTCGGAAACCTACTTTCCACGATGCTACAACGTGTGGAACCCTGAAGAGCTTAACGAGTTTATCGATAACTTCCGCCTGACAGCCTCGATGGGCCTTTTAAAGTGGTTGGTGGAGACCTATGACAAAGAAGGAATGGATGCTATCCTATCGGATGAAGGAAAAGTTCCGGGTTCGTGTATAAACTTTGCACTAACTCGTTGCAAAGAGTACCTGGATTATTGTCTTCACAACGATATCGACGTGGAGGAAGATGTGAAGATTTGGGATCATGATTGGGATGTATTTCTGACGCACCATTTTCTGTTGACCCACGAGGGTGGCACTATTCAGCTGATGAAAGATCAAGACGAAATGAATGCAATGGGGAATTCCATTGCAGAAGCAAAGTCGGTACTGGAGCAGATAAAAAATCACTGGCCGCAGTACGCGCTGGATGGGTACCTGAACATATGGATCGTCAAACCAGGGAACAAATGCCGTGGTCGGGGGATTCATTTGATGAACAATATTAAACAGATTATCACGATGGTGAATCCACCGATCGTGAGCAAAACGAGATATGTTATCCAGAAGTATATAGGTAAGTGGAACTATGGTTTCTATTCGATAAATTTTATTTGAGGACATTTTTAATTACTAGACATAAAAAAGAATGCTAAAGATGTTTGGTTTATTTTAGAACGATGACGTTCTGTGTGTAAAATAATGCTATTAAAACACCAATATTCACTTACTCGACTATTTTTAAGCAAATGTTTCTTTTCTTCAAATCTCGGCAAATGAAATACCGAGATGGACACCGCCGAATGCTCGGTAACCTTTTTATGAAAAGTTGCCAAACTTGCTGAATATTGGTTGTCAATTTTTGCCGAAAATCTCGTTAAAAACATGGACAGAATTCTTGGCAAACGCATGTCTGCATTAAAATAAAATAAGTATGTATACATAAAAAAAACTTAGCAGATTAGCAGACTCGTAAAATTTACCCTCGTTCAACACATCAAATATTGAATGACTTTATGCCAAATCTAGCATTCCATGTATGTGCATTGGATAACGCAGGAAAATATGTACATACTTGATTCTTTCAAACTATTCACTGTATTAAGATATCTATCCAAATTGCCAATTAATCGCCCATTGCATCAAACATTTCATTAATTTAACATAACATTTGATTTTTTCCGCTACAATGTAATACCTGAAATTGTAATATTTTTGCATGATTTCACTCTTTGCTTTAAAAAAATAAAAGATGCGCTCCTGCCTATTCTTTTTTTTCAAACTTTGATAGGCCAATGTTGCTCTCCAATGTGGCCAATGTGGCTTCTTTTTTCAATTTTAATGTATTGTTTTTCTTTTCAACCGGTTCAGCGTTTGACGCAACCGCACCCAATGACGTCTAACGAAATGGGCGCAGAAGCCCAACTTGTCACTCGCTGAATTCTGGTTCTCGATCCGAACGAAGTGGTTTAAAAAAAGCCGGGAAGTAAATGTTTTATGTATTGTATGTCTTAGGCCAGGCGCCCACTGATGTGGTGGAGGTGCGGCATCTGCTAACATTACAAAACACCTTGTCGACGTTCGCCTCACGCCAGAAGACTTTGTGGCTCGATATTTTGACAAGGTATGTGATACTACACCTCCGTCATATCAGTAGGCGCCTCGACTTATGTGTTGGTCCTATGTCTTATGTATTTGTGTGTCTTATTTTTGAACGAATAATCCGAGATCCATTTGAAGTAAACAGTCCTAGTAGAATTTTAGTTCAAAGGCGGACTGTAAAAGTCCTTTAACCAACTGCCAAAGTTTGAAATGAACCGCTAGCTATTTTGACATTTCAAGTCAATCGGTTGTAACACCGAAAGTGAAATTGAAGTATGATTGTATTAGAACGGGAAGTACGATTGAAGTAGGATAGCGTACTTCGTTCGCTACTTCAATCGTACTACAATTGGTTGAAGTAACGAAGTACGTTATCGGGTAATTTACCTTTTGACGATATGGTACCCCAAACCATCACCACAGAAGCACTTTGGTATCGTTCAACCCCCCGTTTGTCAGCTGGTATTTCACGAAGACTTGCTCCATATACCCGATCATTTTGTTTGTTCAGAGACACTTTCAAGGTAAACAATTTTTCATCCGATAAAAATATGGTATGACCAGTGTGCGTCGCAAGCAGCGCCCGCGATCTGGCAACTTTGTCAGCAATATTCTTGCGTGTCAATCCGTGAATCTTCTGTTTATTAAAAGTCCCATATCCAAGGTCCCGTTTCAATATATGTTGCATAGATTGTGTCTCATTTTAATGAAACCATTTCTCTCACTGATCGAGCAGGATTCCTTCAAATTCGCTCCTTCACTGCTTTGACCGCTGCGTTTCTTAACGGGTTTCGTCTTAGCAATAACAGTGCCAGTATCTTTGAAACGTTTTTGGTCCTGTACACACACAGTCTACTCAAATTCAAATGTGATAGCTGACCTGATTTCCATGTTTGTGAATCCGTCGAGATGCAAGATCCGAATTTATTCTCTACATGAATCCATTTTTGTTTTCGTAAATTAGGGAACACAAATTCAGTTTGTTGTTTACGAATGATTGTATAACTTTTATGTAGCCAGCCTGCATTAGGCTTAGTGACGTTTAACGCACGCACACAATCGTGCCTATCGTCGCGTAAAAGTTGTTTGTTATCCCACAGATAACCTAAAAGTTTTTATTGTAGTTCGCGATAGAAAAGATCAGAGCTGTTTGTTATGTTTTCGTCCAAAACGCACTACTACATTTCTAGAAGGCACACTACTACACCCAGTCGTGATAAGCTTAATACACCCAAAAAAAATTCACATAATCAGTGGAAAATATCCACTAGAAATTCACTTAACTTTCATGTGATTCAGGAAGTGGAAAATGCTTTACAAAATCAAGTGAATCTTATGTGTCTAGTGTAATGCAAATGATTAGTCTCAAGTAGAATTTCTTTTTCTATGTGATATACTTGTAAATGTCACTTATTTTAGTTTTGGAAAATATCTACATATGATTTCAGTAGCAGCTAAGTGAAATATTTTTTCAGTATAGAATTATACACTCAGAATTTTTTTTCGCTTATATGTTACTTGAAAACATACTTAGATTTTTTCCATCTGGTTTTTCACGTAAATTTTACGTTTATCATAAGTAGATCCATTCAAAAGTTTTAATTACAATCCACATACAACTTCAATAGAGAGTACATGCTTTTGAAGTAATTTTCACTTCATTTTCATGTAACATCTAAGTGAAAATCACTCAAACTGAAAAAAAACCACTGGAAAAAAATTCAGCTTTTATGGTACTTTCTAAGTAAGTTGTACTACATTTTCACTCAAGTTTTTGTTTTTTTTTTTTGTGGCATGTGAATTGATAAAAAATTTATTTTAAGGGTTTTAGAAGTAATTTTCGAAATAGATGTAAAAATTGTGAAATTCATTTTATGTTGTAAAGGTTTATTTTGCAAAAAAAAAAACTTTTGTATTCTTATACCTATTTATTACATACATACACTACACGTTATATACACATGTTTATGCTATTTTTTATACGAAAATAATACTTGTTTTCAATACAATGTAATGCAACCGGAAAGCTATCAAATATTTCAATTTCAATTATGTCTACCAAGGATAAACATTCTAAAGCTGCATGTGCTTGATAATGAATGATGATTGATTGGCTTTATTATCGAGACTTTCAGCCTGTGGCTGGTTCGTCTCTTACGCTTGATAATGATCATTATATACTCCCACCTGCCAGGACTGAGAAACGAAGCCGAAACTTGAAATGTTTCCGTCTTATCCGAGGTGCAAGAATCTGGCTGGATTATCACTGTTATAAAAATAAATACGTTTTGGATTACAAACAATGATGTTATAGACCTTCATTGAAAGGGAGTTCTCCTTGAATCTCGAACTGCTGCGCCCTTTACAAGCCCAGAACTAATGGTTTCTGAAATTAAAGATAATGCAATAATATTAGAGCCACAATAAATAAAACACTTTTGTTTATGGTATCACTTGAAAATGTTCACACTTTAAATTCATGTAGAATATAAGTGAATTTATGTTACATTTCTTTTGAATTTTATCAAAATTTCATGTGAGATTCAAAGCTGATCACATTACTTTCAATATGTTTTGAAATTAATGTTATTAACGTCCTGTACCTTACAAATGGTTTTAATATCGAAAGATTACGTGTTTTTTCCAGTCAAAGTTATGTTAATTTTTTTTGAGTGTAGATTTGAAAATCGGTTGACGAGTATAGACACCATTGACGAAGACAACAATTCCCTGTATACAATATGTGCGTCTATATGACTTGTCACCGGAGGACTCGAACAATGAGCAATCCTTAGTGCTAGGAGAATATCGTTAAGTGAATCGAGTTAACGTTTAAAAAAATGGACTGAATTTAACGGGTTTTCAAGCGATTACCCTGACAACTGGTGGTGAGTCCTCATATACATCGCCAATCGTATACAGAAAAAAATCTTGTAGTAAAAACTACCATTTTACCCGACTATGCCTATCTTTAAAACTATCATGAAAGTTCAGTCAAATTTATTACGTTAATGGTACAACCTTCAACATTTGTGGTATATTTGACAGACTTCATATTGATATCAACCGCACCATGGTCGATCTAATCGCAGGCATGGTAAAATGAAACGCATTTATAGTCAGGTAAAAATTGTTGGTGTTTGCGCTTAATTTAACCCTCGAAATGGTAGTTTCTACTGCGGTTTTTTTTGCGTGTAGCAACCCTCTTGTGACCCAAAAAAATGTAAGCTGATTTACAGCATCCAAGGTGATGGTTAGCTCGTACTGTCAGCTCCACCCCTGAGCGAAGAAGTTGGACATCCTGAAGATGGCCCACCATAGATAGCCGTTCCGCATTGCAATGTCCTCTTCCTTTTGATAAAAGGTGAGAGCGTCGTACAGAAGTCTGGTTCCGGCCGCCTGACAGTGCCGCGCGCCGTAAAGTGCAGCAGAAGCTGAAAAAGAAGGCCAAGGGCAAAGTGGCCTTATCGTTCGCGCCTTAAGCCGAGAGGTTGATGTAATCGGCCGATAAGTGAAGAAGTACCTGGACAAGATGAAAATTGTTATACGAAAGCGTCAGTCGAGGCCAGCCGTCTATGAGCAGCTGGGAATCACCCAGAAGAAGCGGCTAAAAGCGATGGTGAAAAACTTCTTTCCGTCGAAGCGCGACGGCATTATAATCGATGAAGAGACCTACTTGACGCCGTTCAACGACTGTCAGGGGCCAGGTACCTTACATTAGGGCAATGCACTGTCAGATAATGTTGTAGAATTACTCAAGAGCTTCAATTTTATCATGCTTCACATTCATAAATTTAGCATCTGAAAGAAGTTATCAACAAATTTATCCAAATAAATGAGTGGAAATTACTGTTTACTGCACTGCTTGTGAACCACTGTTGTAAGATCAAGCTGATCTTGTTTGAACATATTCTCGAGATATATGAATTAGGGTGCCAATGGAATGAATAGGACAAATTTGGCCATCGAATTTCCAAACAGGGTACTGCTCAAATGTTGTGTCTTCTCGCAATAAGTCCCCATGCTAAATTTGAGCTCAATCGGACTTCGTTAAGTGGACCAGAAATCAAAGTTTGACTTTTTTGACCCATGGAAAATTTCCCAAGAGGGGGCGTTTTAAATTTCCGGAATTGATTTTTTTTTTATGCCAAATCTCATAGAAAAGCATGAAACGTCGAGATTTGGTGTTATCTAGAACTTTTTTTAAATCAGCTTTCTGGGACCACAAATTGAATGGAATATTTAAGATGATAATATTGAAACATCTCTTATATAATCGTTAGGCATTGTCTACATTTATTATGTGATATTTCATTGGATGACCGTAATTATCAATGGACGGAAAAAAAATTAGTAGGTTTCAAACACTTTGAACTCTGAAATCATAGTTCATTTGAATTATTTGTTTATTTGTTTATTTGTTTCACTTTTTTTCATCTAAATAGCAGTCTTAATGAAGTTTTAATGGGGAAAAGCCGAAATGATTCGACCACATGCATTGCAGATACCGTATCATGGAGGCGATAAAACCCCATATCTTTTCGAAATTATCAACTACAACTACAAACCAAAACAGAACACATAGTATGAACATAGATTAAAATTAAACATTTATCATTTGCGTAAGCAGTAAGTAAAACCATGAATTCACTCTCTCAATGAAGATGTTAAGGAATACCAGAAAACATCCCAATTTCTTCTCAGTGCCTTGCGAAAGCTTACGCTTGAATGTAGCAGCAGAAGCGTTAAAATCAAACAGCATGTACGATTGGTTGAAGAACAGAGAACAAGCTGAAGTGCCCTCCGTGTGAAATTTTTTGTAACTGTAATTTTAAAATTTCAGTTCGTTTCCGTTAGTTTTGGTGAATCGTATGTTGATGATTCCACTTGCTCGCCTAAAGATTTGACAGTCTGTCAATTTTAGTTTGGAGAAAACTAGTCTAGGCGTTGTTGTTTTTCCAACGGTTTGCTTTTAAAAAATTACACAGTAAATTGAAAAAAAAAAAGTTCGAGCTTGGATGTCTTTTCTCTGTGGTTGAAGCTAGCTGACATGAAGCGTATTAGATCATGCTGACCATACATAGCATGACGAGACTCCAGATGCAGAATATCTCATTGGCAAAGGATTTGTTCTGGTGCGTAGATGTTCAGCTGTGCGAGGATTTCCGACGAATCTGTATCTCCCAAAAGGACTTTAGCCACAAATACAGTTTGCGCGGAATTTTTTCGTTTCTCCAAAGTCTCTACGCCCAGTAGTCTACATCGATATTCGTATGGTGTTAGATTGAGAGGGTTTTACAATGGCAGAGAATGGAGGGCTTGTCTTATAAATTTTCGTTGAATTGTTTCGATCCTATCAATCCAACATGACTGGTACGAGCACCAAATCACTGCATTGGATTCTAAGGAGTGTATCGAAAATAAGCTATCCACAAACTTTCTTTCAAATTATGTTGAAAACCGATATTTTATTCATACAAAAAATTGATCCTTTATTGTACGAGGTTAAACTTGAACATAATGAAGACCGGATGAAATTTAAGTTATTCCTTCACGAATTTTCGAACTTTGGATCGAATGCTCTTCATCAAGTTCCGGACAAGTGTTGCATCGCATTTTTTGGACGCTTGAGCCCAAATTTTTTTGAACTCCTGCATGTTCCCAGCTGCCTTACCAGTCTTCTTGAAGACCCTCTTCACGATTGCCCAGTAACGTTCGATGGGTCGAAGCTGAGGCCAATTTGGTGGATTGATATTTTTCTCAACGAAATCTATACCCTTTTCCGCAAGCCAATTGAGAGTGGTTTTGGCATAGTGAGCCGACGCTAAATCCGGCCAAAACAGTGAAGGTGTACTATGCTTCTTATATAAAGGCAACAATCTCTTCTGGAGACACTCAGATCGATAGATTTCCGCATTTATAGTCCGGTAGTGTAAAAAATGGTTGACTTCAAACCACAGGAACATATTGCTTGCCATACCAGTACCTTTCGACCGAATTTCTCCACTTGAATCGACCTGTCCGCATCGCTCACATCCTCCCCAACGACGGCAGTAAAGTATTGTGGACCTGGAAGGGTTTTTGAGTCCTCCTTTACATAGGTCTCATCGTCCATCAAAACGCATGCATCCGGACGCTGCAAAAGACGCGAATACAATTTCCGGGCCCTTGTTGCTGCTCGCTTCTTCTGTTCTGCACTTTGTTTCGAGATTTTCTGCTTCTTGTAGGTCTTCAGGTGGTTTCGCCTCTTGATACGCTGGATCATGCCGACACTCGTTCCTGCTTTTTTGGCCAAATCACGTATTGACATTGATTTGTTCTTCATGATTAGAGATACCACTTTCTGCTCCAGTTTCGGGTTGGAAGAACCGGGTTTTCTGCCTCTTCCTGGTAGCTCATCCAAAGAATAGTGTTCCCCAAACTTATTAATGATGGTTTTAACACTCGCATGATGAATTCCAAACCGCTTCGCCAATTTTCGCATAGTAATACCCTTCTCACTTAGCCATGTGTCCAGAACCTTAATTTTCACTTCCTTTTCAATACGCGACATTTTGAAAACGCAGAATTTGAACCGCACAAACAAGTAAACAAAAGAAAGCTGACAGTCAAACGCACAGCATGCAGTGTTCAGAGCATAAAAAACCATCACAAATACATGCGTACAACGCAAATGTGTGTGGATAGCTTATATTCGATACACTCCTTAAGATCAACCGCACCAGAGAGCAGTAAAGTATTTCTGGTACACCGCTCAGCAAAACGATCAATTAACTCTTGTAATTCAAGGCAGTTCTCAATACATTTTACCACCATGTAGATTTTGCAATCATCGGCATAAATAAACGGCATCCTGGGGGCAGTGCCTCTGATGAATATGAAAAGAAAATTATTTTCGATATTTTTTTATTTGAATGAAACTTTGCATACGCGTTTGGCTTAGGAGACTGAGCATTTTCCGCGCTAACATAGATTTTTGTGACTCAAGAGTCAGTTTTAAAAAGGGCGTAAGCATTTTGAATAGCACTTCAATTAATAATTTGTAGCTCGAAAACCTTTGGTTGTACAAAAAAAACTGTCTAAGAACAAGTTGTGACCCTATGTGTGAAGGTTGTGAAAAAAATATACACTGAGAAAAAAAAAAAAATTTCGGAAAAAAAATCGACAATTAACATGAAAATTTAAATATCTCAAAAAACGATTTTTTGTTTTTTTTTTTTTTTTTGACTGTAAAAATTTGAAGTTATTACGCAAATTTAAACGAAGATTTCAGGATGGAGAAATGTCAGGGAAAAAAAAGTTTCTAGAACATCAACTTTCGGTGCATTTCTCAAAATTTTAATATTTGCGAGAATAAACGTATTCTGATTATATAATCTGATTTTTGAAGTATTTTAAAAAAAAATTTTTAAAGCTTCTGATGATGACCTTCGTAAGAGCATCCGTTCTCGAGATATTTGCGATTTAATTTTATCATACTCGAATAATTTTCGAAAATACGACCTTTTCATAAGTTTTTCTAGATTCTCCAACAACAAGAGTTGGTTTTTCGAAATGTATAATAAATTTTACGCTACTCTCTCTTTGACCGCAAGATGATTGAATGAACGGTTCAAATAAAACAGATTATAAACTATAGAGGATGCATAGCGCTACTGTTCGTCTTGTTCTCACACGCGAACATGCCGGGTACATAACTGTCAAATCGCATACTTTTCACGTTGAAAGTTATGTCCCTGGCCTACTAAAACCAGGAAAAGATATTTTGCCAACGACGTCAGCGCTATGGGTCCTCTACAGTTTATAATCTGTTTTGTTCAAATGTTGGACCAACTTACCGCCTGCCTGAATTTTAGGTAGCATCAAAGGCTCTCAGTAGCTTGAAAAACTCGTCCGTTGGGTAGCCCGCTGCTGGGTATTGCCGATAGTATACCTAGAAATCTAAAACTACCTGTACTTGGTATATAAATTCGTTCCACTTCTCGGAAAGCATCAGTAACAAATTTGTTTTGAGTGTTTAATAATAATTTCAAAATGGAATTCAATAAGGTGAAGTGTTGCAAACCCTTTCCTAAAACACGGTGCTCGGTAAAGCTTCGTAAATTAAACGAAAACATTATTCAAGGGCTAATATTAATGAACTGCCGAATTCCGTTGGATACGTCTTTATCAATCTGTGATTCGTGTCGATTACATTTAAACAAAGTGAAACACGCAGAAACTGAGTATGATATCGATGAGCAACCACACAACCCCGTTCCGGAGCTTCAACCATCTACATCAAGGTACGCTATGGAGGAAATACCTTCGGCTACATCCATACATCATCTTCTCAAGAAAGCTTGCAATAGAATTTTCCAGAGCGCATAATATCGAGTTGTTAACAAAGGTATAGCTGGAATCAACGATTCACCGTATCATCATCAAAACTGAAGCAGGTTCACTATCTCGGAGAAAATATTTGAATATTCAGAAAAATAATGATTGCTTAACGAAAATGTCATTTTGTTATGTATCTTATGAAGACTATGAACAGGGAGTTACAGAATGGAGCAATATCTTTCAGCAAACTAAAATGATTACTGGTACACAAAAATATCACTCTTTTGTTCCGCGTTCAGATCATCAGATAGAGGCAAAATTGTTTTCAAATGATGTAGCATCAAGCCTTCATAGTATATATAAACATGTAAAATGAAAGGGAACTTCTATATGTACTTTAGTATGCGCATAATAAATTGGAAATACAAGTAAACTAAAATATAAGACATTTTTTCCCCTATTTCTTATGCTGTTTATAGAATCGTCTTGCTGGCTAAGAGTGAGTTGTGGGAAACTAAACGCATATTTCGAAAAAGGTATTTTTGTGATGCTGGAGAACCGCGAATAATTTATGAAAAGGCCGTATTTTCTGCTGGAAATATACTGCAACATCGAAACACGTTTATTTTGGCAAATAGTTGAGATTTTAAAAATGCTTTAAAAGTTGACCTTAGAGACACTTTTTTCACTTCAGATCTCTCCACCCTGAAGTTTTCTCCAAAACTGACGTTAGAGCTTCAAGTTTTTACACACAATGTATAAAGTATACAATAAGAAGCAAAATAGGCATATGTTAAACGAAAATTTTAAAAATACTGTTTGAACCATTTTACCCCATATCTTTTGAACCGTTCATCCAATCGTCTTGCTGTCAAAAAGAGAGTTGTAGGAAACTTAACAAACATTTCGAAAAACGTTTTGTGGTTACTGGAGAAACGCGAATAATTTATGAAAAGGTCGTATTTTCGAATATTATTCGAATATGATAAAATTAAATCGGAAATATCTCGAGAACGGATGCTCTTACGAAGATCATCATCCAGAAGCTGAAAATTTTTAAAATACTTCAAAAATCAGATTATATCATCAAAATACGTTTATTCTCGCAAATATTAAAATTTTGAGAAATACACCAAAAGTTGATGTTCTAGAAACTTTTTTTCTGACATTTCTCCATCCTGAAATCTTCGCTTAAATTTGCGTAATAACTTCAAATTTTCACAGTCAAAAAATAAAAAAAATCAAAAAATTGTTTTTTGAGATATTTAAATTTTAATGTTAATTTTCGATTTTTTTTTCCGAAAAAAATTTTTTTTTCAGTGTATATTTTTTTCACAACCTTCACACATAGGGCCACAACTTGTTCTTAGACAGTTTTTTTTGTACAACCAAAGGTTTTCGAGCTACAAATTATTAATTGAAGTGCTATTCAAAATGCTTACGCCCTTTTTAAAACTGACTCTTGAGTCCAAAAATTGTTTTGCATCAGTGGAAAAAACTTACTTTCGTGGGTAAAACGTGTGTACAAATTTTCAATTAAATCGGAGACACTCGAAGTTGGTCGGTAGGTCATTTCGGCTGGAA